>SNQJ01S0251485.1:0-12804 GCA_010110895.2 Picea sitchensis | reverse complement strand
CGCCACCATTCCAACAAGCTTAGTTTTCACTGCATTTTACAGTTTCAGCTTATTTCCTTATTGAATAGAAACCAATTTTACTGTATCTTTGTTATTGCATATATGTTATTCTTGTGTCTTTATGTTAAGAATAGTAACAATCTATATTCATTTTCATTCTTCTCATAAAATCTAGATCAGTGGTATCATAGCGGTCTGCTCCTTGTCATTCTTAATGCATGTCCCCGACGAGGTCAGGGTACAAAGAATTGGGCCTTGAGCTTGTTTCTATTGAGGAAAAAAGATATCACAAACCCAAGCAACCTCTCATGGTGGGAGAAAAGAAAGACGATGGGATAGGAGATCCTTTCAAAATGTTGCTCGAGGAAGTCCTCACGCAACAAAGGAATGAAATGATGGATAGTTTTGCACAAATCCTTCGGCGACTACCAACAAGAGACACATCTTCCTATAACGGAGTCTCTTCCCCATTCAAGGTACAAATAAACTTTGATATTCCCATATTTGAAGGTTAAATAAACGTATATATTGTAGACAAATGGTTAAATCTGCTAAAGGGTATTTTCTGTCCATAACTTTTCGAACGGAGGAAATATTACGTTTATTCTCTGCAAAGTCGTCCCCCATGTCAAAGATTGGTGGGAGAATTTCTGTGAGAAAAAGGAAATAGAGAAACCCTCATTATTTACAGTCATGGCCACCTGGGAGTCCTTCAGGGACGCCATCAAGGAACAATACTATCTTGTCAGAAGTTATGATGACCTGTATACAAAATGGACCGCACTAGTACATTTGGGTCAAATTCTGACGGCGTGTTTGACGCAATTGCCACTTTATATTGTCGGGAGAATGAAAAACATCAGACCCCCTCAAACGTCGTTTCACATGACGTCTCTTTGCCGACGCCATAGTTATCGTCTCTATTGCGACGTTTCATGCGAACACCTGTCATCTCAGATTTGACTGTCCAAACCCCATATAGTCATCGCTACAACAACGTTAGAGACATCGAAATTTCGACGAGGTATTTCGTCGGTCTCCACTACGTGGATTCTATGAGAGCAACGTTACCATACGTCGTAATACCGATGTATGGTAACGTCTCTCAACCGACGATCAACTATATATATTTGACGTATGTTCCATGGGAGCAATGTTACCACACGTTGCAATTCCGACTTATAGTAATGTGGCTCAACCGATAGCCAGGTATATATCTCTGACGTATGTGCCATGTGAGCGATGTTACCATACGTCGCAATTCCAATGTATAGTAATGTCGCTCAACCGACGACCAACTATATATCTCCGACGTATGTGCCATGGGAGCGAAGTTACCATAAGGGTATATAGTGAATAACCTATTTAGTGATAGTAATACAAATATATGTAATCATTGAATAATGGACTAATACATATGATAAGCCCATACAGGTGTTATGTTACCCTTGTTATATTAGCTTAATGAACATGATAGTACTTATACCATTATCTATACTAGTTACCTATGATAAGGTAATGAAACTCATATAGCTCATTACTAGTTATTGTTAAAGTTGGCAAAGGTCATCAGATATAGCTCATTCCCATAAGTTACATCATAGGCCATGATGCTTACTCTTTCACACTAGTAAAGTATATGGAATCAATGCTCTATTATATAGATAATTGTGTTCATTATCTGATACAACTGTGTTTATAGAATAATGGTTACCATTGCTCTTTCTTAACATGATGCTTACATTAAAGTGAATAGCTTATGAATACACGTATATTGGTAACATATAATCTCCATGAGTACAACGTGTTGAGCATATATCAGGTTCAATACTAGTATAATTACAGTGATGCTTGATATGTGCTAATATGACGTATTTACCCTAATCGAACCTGATTAATATAGGGCATAATGATAACACTGTGATCTATAAGCTATTGTAACAAGGCTTTGGTTGTCCTTTACATATCACTATAAAGTTAAGTAGTATCACTAATCTAATATGCATAATAAGGAACAATTTACCACCGTAATCAATAAGCTAGATAAGTAATACAACTTAATATTACTACTATTATGCTCTTTATCCTATAATCAGAGAGAATCAATGGTCATCCGTCGTCTATCATTAGGTGGTATTCTCGTAATCATACTAATTCCATTACTTTGGAATAGAGATGTGTTTCACTTACCTATGTATTTCACCTAATCAGTACATGCAAGATGATATGAGCTTTAACTTGGTGGTATAGGCTTGTCTCTAACATAAGCTTTATGAGTACATTCTACATTACCCATTTAAAGATGAACATGCTTGGAATATAATGCTAATGAATCATACTTATAAATGAACTTAGAACATGTTGATATAACGAGCTCAACTTAATCATCTTACTATGTTTGAATAACAAACACTATTGAGATCATAGTTATTGATGAGGTTCATGTTTCACTAGTATGGGCTCTGATTAGGTTTGTAATTATATAGAGAAAACGTAAGCTCTAACATATTGAAATCAAGCACATATTAGTATTGGTTCTTATATTATGCTTGTACCATCATGTATTGAGGTAAGTGATATCTCCTAATTGTACATATAAAGAGTAAGTAGTGCTTATATGAATTAGTAGTTATAACTCTATCATAAGAAATGAATATGGATAAAGCTATAGGTTAAGTTACAATATTGATAGGGTTCATGCAGATAAAGGATAGTGTTCAACGATTACATGTTGGACAGGCTATGTCACTAGTACTCCCATTGTTGTTACATAACGAGCTTTCAAGGGTTGATACCTGCTTACAATGACTGAAATAAAATCACTAGAGCTATAACTCATATGGAATGAAAAGAGCATATGGGATAAGTGTATCCATAATGTTACACATATTGTTACGAATATTAAGCATGATTACTCTATTACAACTCATAAGGATATGGGATACTAGTAATTAGAGATCAAGCATAACTAATGGTTACCTTATTACCATAATCTTTTACATGTTATAGTTATAAGGGTAATGATAGTATCATAGATAAAGAATGGGCTTGTATTACTCACCATATAAACAGTGTCATCATAAGCAATGGAAACCATAGATATAAGTATGTAATCATACTAGTAGAAGCATAGTTAAACAAAGCATATCAATACTTATTAGTCATGTTAAAGCTTTATTCGAATCACAATACTTGTTTGAATTAGACACGTCATGTTAGTCTGAATTGAACACACAGTATCCATAATCAATGTGATTAGATTCGATATGGATTAGCTTATAGTTAATAGTTGATTTCATTGCCTCAATAAGATTGGTATAATACAGGTAATATGTGAGTTAGTCTTAATCTTCATACTATATCTTCCTAATAATGATACCACTCTAATCATACAAAAGCTTCATAGTGAGTTTGATAAGATGTAGATATGAGTTATTCTTTGAGTTCAACATCACGTAGTTTACATAACAAGAGCTTAGTAATAGAGAGCTCAGTATGATTCCAGGCATTGTGTTGTTTAGTGATCTGTAAAGGTTAGCTAATATGAGTAATTAACACAGTACCAATAGCATAACTTAGGTAATGGAAGTTAATAACATGGTGTTTACACATACGTATACCATAGGAGTTCATTACTTACTCTACTTAAGCTGATATCATGATAAGTAACACTATCACTGATTAGGGAAAATTAGTAACTATGAAAAGTGAAGTACAAGATAGGTACATAACTGCAATGAATACGGGAAATACATGAGAGTAATACTAGTGCATAAATCCTAGTCCAAGCAATCCATGTGTATAATGATTAGGGGAATACATTGGATAGAACACACTTGTATAAGCATGTGATAAGCGTAATCATACTTACTTATTAGGTATCTATAACTCCATATTACTATTGCTTCTATTTCACTATATCAATGGAATTAGAGCTTACTAGTAATGAAATCGATATCATGTTACATACGGGGCAATAGTTGTTCATGGATATGGATTACAAGCTATGATTATCATATAAGGAATGGGATTAGTAATAAGTAGATAACACCGTAAATTACTTACATACAAGGTTAGTAATGGGAATCACTCACATGAACAAACACCATGTATCAACAGAGATAAGTTAGTTAGAACTATAGCCTACTCTGTATATATATCAATCACTAATGAGTAAAATGCATTACTTACTTTATACTATTTCTATGATGGTATAAGTAATGCACACTGTATACATTGGTCATATCTCTTAGCTTAATGGACATGGATTGCATAGAGCCCGAACAGTAAGATCATGATAACTAGTAAGGGTTATGTAATATGTAATGGAGATAGTACTGGCTTAATCATATCTAGAAGTGTAACATATACTGTAATCTATAGCACATATTTTTTTACATCATCTACCATTAGTCAACACACCTAGATTAGTTATGGAAATATAGTGAATCAATACTGTGAATACAAGAGGATCACTCTATCATGCATCCTGTGCTTAATCTATTTGGGTAATGCTTTGGTATGACATAAAATACAAACACGCTGGATTATCTTACCTTTATTTATTAGTATACGAGTTGCTTAGTGCTTTCTTCACTCATAGTTATATTTTTATATGTGATACTACTTAACATAGGTAATATATCATGTATAGAGTTATATATATTTGTTGGCACAGGGGCAAACCCAGGGTTCAACACTACAACAACGCACCAACAAAACCCTAACTACCGACCCTTTTGGCAACACCTGTGAAGCATATGAAGTCTCACCCGAGGTAGAGGCAGGGGTGGTTGCAGGACTCCAGTGTCTCAAACTTAGTTGGGACACGAATATTTGATTCTAATCACTTAAAAGATCACTCAACAGTTAACATTCATCAATATTCATTTCTTAGTTATAGCGCAGTTAAACCCCAATCAAAACACAACGCAGTATTCAACAAGATTTGGCATATAGCAACACTTAGAACGACGAAAAAGATCATATCTTAATAGATTCAACACTAAGCACATGTATATAAGTCAGATCTAACATCCATCCATACAATTAATCACATAGCATTAACATATCTATCTATCATTCATCTATGTTAAAGCACTAAGAAAGAAAACATATAAACACATAAATACATCGCACAAAGAAAAGAAACATAGCATGTACGTGGTTCACCCCCACCCTGGGGCTACGCCCACCAACTCTTCTCTTCTTTATTATCTTGGGTCAAGATTATTACATGCACAAAGCATCCAAATCCCACTTCGTAGAGGACAGGAGATCAACGCACCTTGCTAGATCCTCCTTCCTTGCGTTACAACAAAAATCCTTCCACAATCTATTACAACCACTTGCACTTAGCTCTGCAAGTCTCACACAGTATGCACAAAGAATATACAATCCATACTTAGCACTTATCCCAATATCATAAAGATAGGCTCTTCCTTATCACTTAGCACAACTTGTAGCTGCTAACTCCCCCTTCTTACATTGCCTAGTATTCTATTTATATATTAAAAAATAGGCCTAAACATGGGTAAACCCATGGGCCAACATCCCATACCCATTAAATAATCCCAAATCCAAAAAAATGGACCTAAAAGGGGACGAGATCCCACGATCTCTGCTTCGTCTTGCGCTCCGCCTTCGACAGTTTGTCGAAGTCCCAAAATTAGGTCAAACATGACCAAGAATCTTCAACACTTGGTCAAGGGCCAACAGGCCCCCAACACTCACCTATGAATCTGATTTGATTAGTTCTGCTTCAAAAGCCTCGATCTTGGCTCAATCTGCTTTGACTTGTTGTTGTGCTACGACCTCCTATTCAATGAACTATTGTATGATTGCTTCGTTGACAGGTGCCTCTAGGCATTGTTCAACTGTAGTGACAACTTGCTCCAGTTCCGCTCCTCGACCTTCGATTTCTGTGAACTGTTGGTAAGCCTCATTCTGTACAGGTTGGATCCGTTGAGTTAATTCCATATCTCTACTCTGAATAATATGGACCTACTGCTGGGCAGTGCACTGCTCTTGGGATCACTTCATTCTTTCCACAACTGACAAGGGTTTCAACTATGCATGTATTGTCTCTTCTTGATACTTCGCTTCCTGGAGCTGTGACTTCAGTGCTTTCAATTCTGTATTCTCAGTGAGTTTTTCATATGTCTGGGCACTGCAATCACTCAGTTTCTTGTATTCCAGGAAAAGTAATTTTATTCTTTCAACTGTGCTTCGAGCGATTGCTTCCCTTTGGTCCCTTACATCCTACAGGGTGTCAGGTATAGTGCAAAGCTCTAAATCTATTATTTGTTTCTGTAGCTGCTGGACAGCTTCTGCGAGCTTCTCTATTTTATGTGCGATTCGGTCTTCAACCTGTAGTTCTAATCCTATCACAGAGCATAGTGCTCTATTTACTGCTTCTTTCACTTCGAGTTGCTCTGCGAGAAACTATTTTTTTTCTTGTTGCATTTGTGATTTATCCTCTTCAAGCTTGGCCTGAAGAGAAAACTTCTCCTGTTCTGCAACTCTGCATTGTCCTACAATGTCACCTTGTACTTGATTCAAGGTCTGGGTGGCTTGTTCTGTTTCTTCTTGTGTGCGACGAAGGTGAGCTTTGACTGCATCAGCTAATTGACGGAGTTGGGTTGGCTCATCCCCCAACTCTGGTTCTCCTGATGGTAGGGGCACAGTGGATACTGTGCGGTTGGACTAAAGGGCCTGTTCTACCCCTTAGAACTCGACCTTCATTCTTTCATACATTTCCTCCTACTTGGGTTCCTGTTTCTCCATGATTTCCAGTGAAGCATCATTGAGGGCTGCTATGATGAAGTCAAAGTCATCAGTGGTAAACGATCTTCATATTGGTCACAGTGGCTCTTGATTTATTCCGAGAAGAAGGTTTCGGGGGAGAAACCTTCCTCTTATTTAGGGGATCAATGTCTTCTCTAGGCGGTGTTACTTCACCTTGCTTCTATTCAACTCTTGTTCCATTTATCTCTTCCTCATCACCCCCTCGGTCAGGTGATACTGAAGCAGTATTTCCTGAGGTGCTGCTTAGGTCTTGGATTTGTTCGGTCTTCTTCGTTTTGTTGGGTCCGGGTGTATCATGCGCATTTTTTGGGCTGTCAGAGTCAGACATTTCCATAGGGTCTGCTGGAATAAGGAGGTCTACCGACCAATCCTTAGTGATCTCCTCAAGGTCCTCTTCCGTGAGTTTGTAGTATGACTGCAACTACTCCTTATGTTCATCGGCTTGTGCTGTAAGGTAAATGAAGTGCCGATCTGCGTAGAACTTCATCAAGGGTTGAAATCTTTGTAAGGTGTTTGGAGTCATGCAAGGCTCTTCTTCTATGGCTCTCTTCAACTGAAGGTAGTATGTATGAAAACCAACGTTCGACTGCTACTATTTTTTCATATCACTTGAGTACTAGAGTGTAGCAAACTTCGAAGCACCCGACTCGAACGGTTCAATACCTGGGAATTTCACACCTTCCAGCATCTCTCAGGAAACAAAGGAAATAAGGATAAGGAGCCAGTTTAAGTGGAACTCGTAGCCTTTGTCCTTTGCTTCACGATAGTCTATCCCCAGTTGATTCACTAGGTACTTCGCCCAGTTCATCTGTAAACCTTCTACGCACTTTCCTGCGAGGTCAACAACAAAGCCTGTGACCTGCGTAGGTCTTTTCTTCCTTACTAACTTTCCTGGAATTAACTGACAGGTGAGGCACATTGCACCATTATGGATGGAGGCTACCTTGTAGCCTCACGTCCCCTTTTCAACATCGCCATATGTATCCTTGATCTTTTGTGCTAGTGTGCAATCTGTGGATTTTCCTGGATATAATTCCTATGGATTGGGTCCTTACATACTCAATCCTGTGATCCTATGGATCAACATCAGGTCGACTGTGATACAACGGTCTAGCCATAAGTAGACACCATGGTAAAATGAAAGAAATAACTTGAGACATGCATTGACTTCCTGGTGCCTTCCGAGGTGTGGGATTTTCATGACGTTTAACAAAGTGAACTGTGCAAGGTTCATCATCTATGGGTGAGGGATTATCTTTGAGTTCTTCCCCTTCGTCTGGGTCAGGTATTTATATGGGGAAAGCATACTATAGTTTTTGTGATCTTCGAGGTTGAATTCATTGAACTTCAACACTGCGATCTTATCTTGCTGTGCTCGAACTGCATGTATCCCCTTCGGGAGGTACGCAGTAGCCATGGTGTACTCGAATTCTCTTGGCACACTATCTCGACTCACTACCCCTGCCAGAGGTGGGATATAATCCAACAATATGGTCAGGATCAACTTTGCATTGGCTAGGTCATCTCTGTGTTTGGTTCACTTTTCTGCTGATGGTCGGGATGGTTTGGATCCGTGAGCAGTTGACGAAGAGGCTTGCACTTCTCTCGTCGAAGATGATTGTACACCTACAAACATCACTCTTTCAGACATGACTCTCTCAGTCATGAGGTCGATGAGAAATTATTTCACGGACTCTTCGACCACGCTAAGTTCTTCGGACATACACTCGTGGTTGAATATCTCGGGCTCGAAGAGTAACTGTTCAATGAAACTGGATAGATGGTACTAACTGTGCAAAATCAACTATGTTGATCTGATAGTCATGATTGGAAAAAGTGTTCTCGTTTTGTGGCACGACAGGATAAATAGATAACTTCGGCAATGGATCTCTTGCAACAGGTGAGAAGCCTTCATTAAATCAGTTTTGTCTGTTCTGGCATGGTCCCAATGGTCTGGTGGAGAACTTTCTAACCATAAATGTCTTTCTATCCATTCGGGTAGTCGGTCGAATGGTTATACTATTCTCAATGGCTATATTGCTTCTCCATGGCAAAGTGCCATGTGATGTTGCTATGATATTCCAGCGAACCTCCAATTTTGCAAATTTTCCTTCTGCGAAGTTCCCTCGGTAACCTTCTGTAACTTTTCAAGCTTAGCTCTCTTCTTGCTTAGTTTTCTATATTTCTTTCCTGTGAGCTTCGTCTCATAATTCCTTTTTCCATTCTGATTCTTATCTTCTTTCGGCAGAGTAACTTCATGTTGTTGATGTTCTTTTCTAGGAATCAGAGATAATATTTCATCTGTACCTGGAATAGGTACTTCAGTCCTCTGTGGGTCTTCTAATGTTCTTCTAGTTTCAACATCCACGTCTTTGGTTTGAAATAGCTTCGTGTGATTCTCCTATTCTTCAATCAAGTGTGTGATCCTCCTAGTCATGAAATATTTCAACTCTTGCTTCTTTTGTTCTAAGACTTCTTCTTCTTTTCTTCTAGCCTGTTCTTTTTCAATCCAAGTTTTTCCTAGTAACATGGAAAATGGGGCGTTGTTCTCAACAAATTTGACAACTTCGAATTCTTCCTCTATCAAATTTCCATAAGCACTCATAGATATCTGGGTAAGTCTTCCACAGAGGGTTATCAACTTTCCTCTGAATAATTCTATTCCTCCCAATGAAGGAGTCATAACAGGCTCCCCTAAAAGTTTCCAAGTTTTTTCTGTCATGATATTCACCTGTGTTTCCTCATCCAGAACACAGTCAATGTCAAAGTGTCCTATTCTTTATTCAATGCATTCTTTTTCTTTAAATACCTTTGATAAACTGACATGTCGGTGGTCATTCAGGGTTTCTTTCATATGTAGCCATACCTTTTTGGATTATTTCTAGGGTTCTATCATAATCTCAGTTTCTGGATCTACCTTAGGGTTTTCTTTGTACGTATTCATTCTTTCAACCTTAGCAATAATTCTAGGGAAATCCAATACTTCATGGTCCAGAGCTTTACAACAGAGGAAACTAGGTATTCTACCAGGGCATTCCTTAGCCAGATGTCCCGGTCTTCTGCAGCTGTAAAAAAGGGTTAATCCTCTCTTTCTTTTAAATGATTCCCAACCTCTCTCGTAGTACACGCTAGGATCATGGTAGCTAACCTGCAACAAATTATTTCTAGGGTCCTGCATCCATTTGTTAGTCCAAACATTCTTTCTATGCATAGGTATAACATATCTTTCACTATTCTTATCATATCTATTCATATCAAATCTTTTTTCTTCTATCGGTGCCCTAGTTTTCAAGCTAGGAAAAATCTTATCAAACATACCTAGATCCATACTTTAGAAACAAAAAATTCCTCAAATCTTATCTTCAGCAGAGCACAAAGATTCCAGATCTAAAACTTTTCACTATTCTTGCCTTTATCATAGAACAAAGCATTCAGATCTTAAACTTTTTCACTATTCTTACCTTTATTAGAGCACAAAGCATTCAGATCTTACCTCTTTTATTCAGATCAGACTTGTTTCTTTAGCATAGAGCTTCACAAATCAAGTAGAATATTGCACACTAGAGCGACAAATCTATGCACAAAGCTTTAACAATTTCAGGTCAGGTCTTTGCACACAACTTCTTTTTCCTCAGTTCCCAGCAATCACAGTTTGAGTCCCGTTCTTCGCACAAAGCTTATTTTTCCTTAGTTCCCAACAATCACAGTTTCATGTCCTGGCAACTGAACCATTTTTTTGGCATAGGGGAAGACCCAGGGTTCAACGCTACAACAACACACCAACAAAACCCTAACTACCGGCCCTTTCGACAACACTTGCGAAGCAGATGAAGTCTCACCCGAGGTAGAGGCAGGGGTGGTTGCAGGACTCCAGTGTTTGCAAACTTAGTTGGGACACATATCTGTGATTCTAATCACTTAACAGAGCACTCAACAATTAACATTCATCAATATTCAGTTCTTAGTTACAATGCAGTTAAACCCTAATCACAACACAACACAGTATTCAACCAGATCTGGCATCTAACAACACTTAGCATGATGAAACAGATAAGATATTAACAGATTCAACACTAAGCACATGTATATAAGTCATATCTAACATCCATCCATACTATTAAGCACATAGCATTAACATATCTATCTATCATTCATCTCTGTTAAAGCACTAAGCAAGAAAAAATATAAACACATCAATACATCGCACAAAGAAAAGAAACATAGCATGTGCATGGTTCAGCCCCACCCTGGGGATACGTCCACTAACTCTTTTCTTATTTATTATCTTGGGTCAAGCTTCTTATAGGCACAAAGCATCCAAATCCCACTCCGCAGAGGACAAGAGATCTGCGCACCTCGCTAGATCCTCCTTCCTTGTGTTACAACAAAAAGCCTTCCACAGTTTGTTACAACCACTTGCACTTAGCTCTGCAAGTCTCACACATTATGCACAAAGCATATACAATCCATACTTAGCACTTATCCCAATATCATGCAAATATGCTCTTTCTTAGCACTTAGCACAACTTGCAACTGCTAACTCCCCCTTATTACATTGCCTAGTATTCTATTTATATATTACAAAATAGGCCTAAACATGGATAAACCCATGGGCCGACATCCCATACCCATTACATAATCCCAAATCCAAAAAAGGGCCCTAAAAGGGGCCTATATCCCATGATCTCCGCTTCGTCTTGCGCTCTGCCTTTGACAACCTGTCGAAGTCCCAAAATTAGGTCAAACATGACCAAGAATCCTCAGCACTTGGTCAAGGGCCAACAATATTACTACATGGTCTGTAATCATTAAATATGAGTAATAAACCCATAGTAATATGATTGAGATAGTATAAGATATGTAATGGTTATGTACTAGTAATATAGAGTCATTCATTACTTGAATATCATGGATAATAATGAGCTAGTATTGTACATATATCATATGTAATAAATTCCAAGTGTTACCATTCTATGTTATTTATATCAATGACATTCAATCTTATTCTTCTTAATATACAACTTTCAACATGTAGTATGAAGTTAATACTATCAGTTCAATGAAGCTAAGTATGATGATTAGGGAGATAAGGTAAATACTCACCCATAACTAGCTTAGTCATAATCACTATCAACATAATACTAATGCCATACATTCATCTCATAATATAGGTATAAGGAAACACCATTATTTTACTCTTAATAAGGCATGTGTATTGAATAGTCATCTTTCAATGGGTTTTGCTCAATCATATTGTATGACAATACAAGTGAATACAACTAGTCTTACTTATAATAACGGTATTTAAATCACATCATGATATACAGGCTTATTGAGATATGTTACTTGCATATATTGTATACATAACAAGACATGACTGATTATGGTAATTAGTATATGATAAGCCTATATGTAAGAGTAATACTAGCTATGTACCAGTAATGGGTAATGGTATAAAACCAACGACAATCATACTAATCAGAGCAATACATAAGCTTACTATAGCTAGTAGATAATGGAACTCATACTCTATGGGCTATGGTATGCACACAAGCTTAC
Source organism: Picea sitchensis (assembly GCA_010110895.2). NCBI lineage: Eukaryota > Viridiplantae > Streptophyta > Pinopsida > Pinales > Pinaceae > Picea > Picea sitchensis. The sequence goes on along the minus strand of SNQJ01S0251485.1, from coordinate 438 downwards.
TAAGCTTAGGTAAGTACATGGCAATCAAACCAATCTGAACTATATGCATTGAATGAACTAGTCCAATACGATCAAATTACTACATGGTATAACAAGTTGTAGTTACATTACTTACTACACGTCATTGAATAGGGAAAGCATGATTACTAACCGACCTTATTAATAGAGTACACTAGTTGTACTTGTTACATGATGTATTACATATAGCTTATGGTTGTAGTTATGACTCTATAGTAGTAGCTATTGTGTATTATATGTTAGTACTAATGGTATAGCTAAGGACAATAAATAAAATTAACTAATATGTATGGTCAACATTATGCCTAAGGATGCATGAAAATCAAGTAGAGCTAAATGAGTGTCTTTTTAATGAATAAATAACCTTATAGATCAACCAGTGCCTTGTATCCATACTACTTAGCTTCTTAATTGAAATGG
>SNQJ01S0251484.1:0-12804 GCA_010110895.2 Picea sitchensis | reverse complement strand
AGATAGTGAAGATGTTGAAGTTGAGGAGAGAAAATAAGAGGAAAGAAGTGACGACACGAGTGAAGGAGAAGGTGAAGTTAGTAATACTTACCCCAAGCGATAGTGGCATGGAAGGATCTAGACAATACAAATTGAAAGAGTGGAACTAATTTTGGTCCTAAGATAACCAACAAAGATAGTACGCTGAGATTACCCGTGTTCCATGGAACGGGTAAAGATGATTTCGAACAACACTAGTTGACCTGTGAGGTGATCTGGTTTGTAAAGAGAGTTACATATGAGGTAACTAAGATAGCGCAACTAGAGACTACGTTTAGGGATCGGGCCTTGATGTGGTACATGAAATATAAATATATTGCGCCAGCAGGATAGGCGAGGTCCCTGGCCAAGATAAAAAAAGATCTTCTTCAGGAATTTAAAAATATGAAGTCATAGTCCCAATGCATTACAAAAATCAAGGAAATCAAGTAGAAAGAAGGAGAGATAGGCTGAAATAAGGAGATATAGGAAGTCATAGTCCTAATGGGACTATGACCAATGGTTCAAAATCTTATTGGATAGGCTGATGTTCCAGATCCAGGATGTGAAACACATAAAAATGTTAATTGTGGGGTTTCTAACCCATATTCAAGTTCTGCTGACCCAACAAAATGTGACGACTTAGGCCGAGGAAGTTGAGATCGCGATGCGCTTGGAAGCCACACCTGGAGGCGCAAAAACATCAATTGTGTTGAAATAGGTTCAATCACAAATGACCAAACTAAAAATATAGTTTCAATAAATGGCCAAGGCTAAATTCATGTGAGAACATGTCTAGTGCACTACACATTTCTCATAAGCGCATCGACGAGACGAGTGCCCAATCCTTCTAAATTATGTGGTGAATGGTGTGTCAATTCCATTTCCCTATAGAAATTTGGAATGGTGTGAAATATGTCGACAATGGGGCCATGTGCCACCCCTCTTCCCCACCTTACAAAAATATCAAGCAACAAATCACACCCCCTTTTGTGAATTCTATAAATCCGTCGGCCACGATATTTGTTGTTTTTGCTCCCTCCAAATGATGCAAGATAACACATGAGATGCATTATGGGTGCAAGAGGAACAAAAGGGTAGTGAGTGTAGGGTCGTTGATAGAGGAGGATATCAATGAGTACCTAAATGTGGGTATATATGTGGTCGTGGATGAGGATATGGTGAAGGAGGCGAAAATCCCCCCACATGATTCAATTGTGGTGAGGTTGGTCATGTCTCACGATTCTACACTAGCCTCACATTCTATACACATATTGTTATAGTTTCAAACATGTAAATGAGGATTTTCTAGACTTACTGAAAAATTTGGAGGACAATAATGGTAACTGTAACATGGTACATGTCGAGCCATGCACAAACTAGTAGAAGAAGGGAGAAGGGAATGCCGAGGTAGTGACCCATGGAGGGGTGAAGACAAGGGTATATTTAAAATAGGGAGAAAGTTTGGGTCAACATGAAAAGGGAAATATCAAGAAGGATCCACATCCCCCTCTTAAGTTTTGCAGCAGAAGTAGTTTATGCGTGATGTGTAGTGAGCCTTTGAGGAAGAACGAACGTGGGAGGAACTGTAATGCACGACTCAGAGGTCCCTTGAAGAGGATGTGATCTGAGAGGAAGTTCATAGGGTGACGTAGAGGTCACTAGAAGAATCCTAGATATGTGAATAAGTATGGTGGTTGAAACAAGGGTCATTGGAGGAAGGACATGTGCGCGAAGAACTACAATGTGCAACATAGAGGCCTTTGGAGGAAGTTCGTGTGCATGAATAAATCTAGTGTGCCACCCAAATATCAATAGAAGAATCACACAAAAAGACTATGTTGTGATGTGTTGAGTAGGAATCCTATTAACAATGCCAAGGAGAATTGCAATATGCAAAGAAGCCTTGCGCGACCTTGATCGCATGGTAGAAGAAGAAGATTAAGTTAATACCTTCTTTCACTATTGTTTTCATTTTCTAAGAGATCCAAAAGTTGTGAGAAATTTGACTTAGATGTTTATTGCTTGCATGAAAGAACAAGGAGAGGAGACCGCCATTATAGCTCCGCTACCAGAAAGGGATTTCTTCTGGGTTAGTAAGTAGAGGCACATTGACCGAGAGTTTAAGATAACCACAAAGCTTGGTGGGTATGATATGGATGGAGACATGTTGGATCTAGGATCCAATGTGAACATTTTACCCAAGAAGTCCTGGGAGGTGATGGAGAAACCAAATCTAGTTTGGTCACACATTCAACTTCGATTATCCAAATAGTATGAGATCTACTTCATCGATCGACTAGAGAAGGTTGAGGTAAATATAAAACGGATAAAAATGAAGGTCGACTTTGAAGTCATTGAAATCATGGATGAGTCAGATCCCTACCCTAACTTTCTAGGAATCGACTAGGCCATTAACAGAATACAATATTGAATTTGAAGAAGTTCAAAATGTCATTTGAGACTGAAACCCTACACATGGTTTCCCCACTAGATCCATATGAAGGTGACTTCTACAATGAGCTTGTCAATGGGAATACATATTGGTAGTTGAGAATATATATAAGGTTACGGGGTGCAGGGAGGACTACATCAACCCCACCACAGATGAAGAGTTAAGTTGGAGGAGTGTCAAATCATATGACATGGATTCTGAATATGCCCTCAATAGATGACAGAATAATTTGTATGAATTTCAATAAGGTGATGCGCCCAAATCACAAGGGCATTGTGATGGATAGGGAAAGAAATTTTCGATTCCCTGCAGTTTGATGGTACCTGACCAGTGGAGACGTTCTTGGTACAAATGGAAAATACCATCCCCACGGAGGAGAGACTCCAGGCCATGGATGTCGTGGTTCACAGGACCCAAACATGGCTGTGGGAAACGCATCACCCAAATATTTGGAACTGGGAGTAGGGAACCAATTTCATTGTTAAGTCTTTTTTCATCCCATCACCGACTTTGAACTAGACAACCGATATAAGGGGACTGGGGATCCTCATCAACACATCTCTTTTTTTGAACGATGTTGGACTCCTAAGAAAATCCCTCAAGCCCAATGAGTACATTGATTTTTCCACACCATGGACATGGTCCCATGAATTTGGTATATCCAGGCGAAACTCAAAAGGAAAACAAGTGAGTGGACCCATATGACCTCTCAATTCATCTCAACGTTATGATTTTCTTCAGTCGATCTAGTCATCAGTGTGGCTCTTGGTCAGGTTAAGGAATTTATTTTTCATCGACAACCAAAAGTTTCTAGTCCACCAGTGGTATTATCATATCACCAGCCGATGGCTGAGTTGAAGGAAGAATTCCATTGCTCGAAGATTGATACAGAATACATTGATAATGATCACCCCCGTGGAATCCATATTTGAGATTCCAAAGGAGAACAAGATCTGAAGGGAAGGTCGACCGACAAAACAATGATATATTATAATGACCCTATCAAGACTAAGAAACACAATATTATGACAAAGGAGGCACCAAATATGGATATTAATGGGGATTACTTGGACAAAGACACCGTCACCCATGTGGTTGACCTCTTGAAATAATATGAAGACTTATTTCCTCAAAGTTTTATGAGATGAAGGGCATCGTGAGATATTTAGGAGCTATGAATATCCAACTTAAACCTGACGCCAAGCCTGTCAAGAGAAGACCCTACCATATGAATCCTATATGCAAAGAAAAAGTGCGAAAGGAAATTTATCACATGTTGGATGTTGATATCATTGTCCCTGTCGAAGAATCTGAATAGATCAATCCCATGGTCATTCAACCAAAAACTATTGGAGATATTTAGATATGCATTGACCTGCAGAGCCTCAATGCAGCATGTGTCCATGACCCTTTCCCAACTCCATTCACAAATGAGGTGATAGAGAATGTTTGAGGAAAGGAATCCTACTCCTTCATAGATGGCCACAAAACCACCTTCACAAACCAATGGGGGTCCTTTGCATATACAATCATTCCCTTTAGATTGAAAAATTCCCTTGTAGTGGTTTCTCAGATAGTGGTAGAAGCATTCAAGGATTGTATCCATAAGTTTCTAGAGGTATACTTTGATGATTGGATTGTGCTCAGTCTAGTAAAATACCATATAAAATATCTCTGACTCATGCTTGATCGATGTCGCCAACTGCAGATCTCTTTTAATTTGAATAAGTGAATATTCTATACTCCCTTTGGTATATTGCTCGATCATGTTGTATGTAAATATAACCTGCTAGTCAAACCAGCCAAGATAGTCACCATCCTAGATATGGTATGCCCTACTTCATTTTGGGGGATGCATGCAACATTGGGAAATATAGGATACTACATATGGTTCATTCAAAATTGTGCTCATATCACGACCCCATTGGAAATGTTTTTGTGCAAGGATATTAAATATGAATGGACATCATAATCTCAATGGGATTTCAATACGTTAAAGGAAAAACTAGTGACTGCACCCATTTTGATTTTCCCATATTACTCCAAGATATGCCATGTTCATGTCGATGCATAGTCCATTACGTTGGATGTCATCCTAGCCTAGCCAAGGGAAGGAAGTATTGATCATCATGTCTATTTTTCTATCCAAAATCTATTTGATGTTGAGCATAATTATACTACCACTGAGCAAGAGGGCCCATCCATGGTATATTCCCTACAAAAATTCTACCACTACTTGTTGGGGTCCCTCTTCAAAATTTTCATTGATCATTCATTTCTCAAGTATCTAGTCAACAAGCTAGTGTTTTGTGTCCACATCTTTCGATAGTTATGCTTATTCCAGGAATTTGACTTTGAGGTTGTAGTAAAACCAAGAAAACACAATGTGGGGCCAGATCATCTGCCACACATTGATATGGGGGACGATGCTAACAACCTCAATGGAGAGCTTCTCAATGCACAACTCTTCTGCGTCGAATTTGTCCCAGATAAAATGGACAAAATATCCACATTTTTTTATTTCCAAACAAGGTCCTAGGGAATACACTCCAACACAACATCACCAACTGGTGACGCCCAGTGCTAACTACCAGTTGATTGTCAGGTAGTTGTATAAGTTAGGTGCGGATGGAATCCTACGTCATTGTTCTTTGGTAGATGAACTAGATTCGATATTATTTGAGGCACACAAAGGAATTTTTTGGGGCCATAACACTGGTAAGGCCACTTCATGCAAGGTTCTACATGCATGACTCTGGTGGCCCTCTCTTTTCGCCAATGATAAGAATTACTGCAAGCGTTGTGATGTATGTCAATGGGTGGGAAATCCCTACCAACGATATGAGCTCCCCCTTGTCCTAGTGACTACACCTGAACCTTTCAACAAATGGGTCATCAACTTTGTTGTACCGATCAATCCACCCACACGACACACTAGCATGCATTACATTATCACTACAAAATAATATCGGACAAGATGGGCTCAAGCTACGCCAGTCAAGGATTGTACGACCAAGACTATAGCGCACTTCATTTTTGAAAATATTATCACCAAATTCAGATTTCCATGCACACTGATGAGTGGCCAAGGCTCACACTTTCTAAATGAGACTATCCAGTAGCTCGCTTAGAATTTCACGATCCATCACTAGAACCGAACCTCATATCATCCTCAAGCTAATGGTACGGTTGAATATTTCAAGAAAATTTTAGAATTTGCCTTAACCAAAGTTTGTAATGTTCAACATGATGACTGGATCAACATATCCCCACAATATTATGGGCTTACTGAACCATGTGAAAAAGGGTGACTAAGCATACACAATTCATGTTAGTCTATGGGAAAGAAGTCGTCATGTCACTAGAATTTTTAGTTCCTAGCCTCCGAGTTGCATTAGTAACTCACATGACCGATGATAAATCCCTCCAACATAGGATGGAGAAGCTTATGGAACTAAAGGAAGATAATATAATGGGAAATTTCATACAAGTCATGGAAAAATATAGACATAAGGCCTAGCACGACTGTAACATTCTCCCAAAAATTGTGCAGCTAGGATCTCTTGTTCTATTATATGACAACAAATATTCCCAACATCCCAGTAAGTTACGTATGTTCTAGCTAGGTCCATTCCGAGTGGTCTACATCACTGAAGAAGGTGCCACCAAGATGGAAAATTTACAATGAAAACCACTCAAATGTCTCATTAATGGTAGCGGGTTGAAAGTGTACTATGGCCCTCAAGGGTCAACCACCAGTTAATGTTTTTGTCATCCTTTACAGATAAATTTAGTAAAATTAGTATGGATTGTATAATGTTTAACACATTTCATAGTCGGCATAAGTTTAACTTTCCTTTTCACAATATAATCAATTTAACTTCACATGGGAGATCCTTCTAGTGATAGCCAAAGACAAATCATCGAAATTGAAAACTGTGGTGGTGTCCTTTCCCATGTATTGAGATAGGCTCGTTCAGTATGGGTAACATGGGTATTGATCCATTTTCATACTCCTTCCATTCCTTCAAAGGCTAATGGTCCCAGATGAGTTGTTCACGTATGCCCCACGCCACTAATTAGACATATCTTCACTTTCTCTAATAACCCTCTAGAGTATGTCCGATCGAAATTTTGGGTATTCCTCCCCTCCATTGTTTTTCTCATCACTCCTACTCACCCTTCTCGCCATCCCTCTTCCAAAATTCATCTCTTCCTCTCACGCCTATATATTCCTAATACCTAACCCCCATCCCTCACCTTTGTTTAAACAACTTGTCACTGTGTTTCCCTAGTTACCTCATCATGGAATACCTTAGCCAGTTCTCTATTGATGTTTCCTCATCCGCTCGACCAAGCAACCCCAAAGGTCCCTCTACCCTCATCCATCTTTTCCCATATCACTAGTGTGATTCCCCTCTTTCTGAACACTCAATTTCTTTCACTCAAATATGCCTTGCTCAGCCTTACACCCATTGATGTCTCCTTCTGCACCATGCTTCATCACCTTCGGTTTTCAGATTATCCCTTTCTTAAGGACTTACTTGGCCCCCTCCTTACCCACATCTAAACCTCTTCCTCCCTAGGACCACTGATGGGTAAACTATATACTTTAATTTCCCTCAATTAAATTATCAACTAGGGTAAGTAAACTTGGAGTTGTGACATATTATGAGTTAAGGCATAAAGGAAAACTAATTTCTTATGAGGTATGGAAAGTGAATTAACTAGGAAAGGAAAGGGTTTACCCTAAGGATCATTTTGTTGTCAATCTACAATTCTTTCAATGATTTAAAATACTTTAAACAAGTTGAGATATATTTGAGCAACAAACTTTAATTTAAATGTGCAGAGTAATCTAGTCAGTGAGCTCATTAGTATAAGTAAACAATTATTTAAAAGCAATCTTATTACTATGAGCAATGAGGTTATTACTAACGCAGAACTATCGGCCCTTAGACCGAGATCCGCTCACAGGATCGTTCTTTATCTCCCTCGAGCCGAATCGGCTCTTTAGATTCCCTACTGAAATCACAAATTATCGATCCACAGGACCTTTCGGAAGCTCCCCTGTCCAAACAACACTAGGCGCAAGCTCCGTTTGTTCGTGCGACCACAACACTATGACCAAGGCCTAATTTCAAAGGTGCTTGTCGTGACTCACAACTCGCGAGTTCATGAATCGTGACTCCTGACTCTTCCTTCTCAATCCCACGATACTTGAGATCACGAAATGGGTATATCTCTTCTTTTGTCAGTGCCTTTCGCACATGACCATCGGCTAAGCTTAACACTAGCTCCTCTCGCTACTCACTGTTTCACGAGTTTCCACGTCCAACCTTAGCACCTTCCCTTCACGAAACACCAAGAAGCGATGTTGAATTTTCTCCTTGCGTTCTCGCTACTCGTGACTTCGCAAGTTTTAATGTTGAGCTCTCATGCTCTTATGTCACGAATCCCTGAGACACGAGAAGTCAATGGAGTATTGACTCCTTCCTCCAGGCGACGCATGTTCACCTGCAAATCATGTGGGCCCCACCTTGTGGTTCTGCCATGTGTCCACACTTGTGCCTCGACTCTCAGCACTTCACGACTTCTGATGTCGAGACGAGGTCCTCCCAACCTCTAAACCCCCGAATGCGTGAAATGCGATGGGGTTCCTGATCCAACGGTCCTCCCGTGACCTAGATCCAACGGCTATCCTCGCTCCTCGCGATTTCGCGACTTCATGACTTGGAGCACCCAACTCTTAGGCTCTCACCCTGCGAACCTCCGAGTTCACAAGATCCTTTGATCTTTGCCACCTGGCCTCCTCAGATGGACGACTGCAATTCTCTCACGACTTCACTACTCGTGAAGTCGAAGGACTTCCCTCTCTGACCTTCGATGTCCAATTCCCCGATAGAGAGGATCTTGTGACACATGTCCTTCCAATCAGATGACTCAGATTCTTTCGCTATTTTGGGACTTCACCTTTCGTGACCTCGCAAATCTTGATGCAAAGGTTTTAAACCTTCAACTCGCGAATCCACGAAATGAGATTCCGCGAGTGATCCAATGACCCTTGTTGGTTCAGATCCTATGGCTCGATTTCTCCTGAGCTTGCACTTAGAAAAACACTCACCGTAATCCTTCTTGCTCCTCTGCAAGATCTGACGGCTCTCGGAACTTTGAATTCCGATCGTCAAATTCCTCCTTGACGATTCTTGTGAAGCGAACATGGTATTCCTTCGATAGAACTTATCTACTTGCAAGTAACTTTGCAATGCCTCACCTTTGAATGCTTCAAGTTACTAAACCTCTTGAGCTTTTCTTCGACAGCTTCGAAGATCCTATCCCTTCTGAACTTGATTGGAAAATCCTCAAGTCCTTTGGGGAAAATTCCTGCGTGCACTCCTTGTGGCACTTCTTCAAATACTTCCAAGTATTTGAATCTCTTCGACTCTGTGCACTCCCTGCAACAACAGTCCTTCAACAATTTCGCTCAGGTTGTAACTCTGAGACTTCACTCAGCCTACGCACTCCTTGCACGGCTCCCGTGCTTAACTTGCACTTCTGCGAGAATGAGAACAATGTTATCCCTCCTGAGCTTGCAGAGACGAACTCTAACTTCTGTCAATGCACACCTTGCGGACAATTTCACTGCACTCCTTGCAGGAAAACTCTTGCTCAGACAGAGAAACAATTGAAACTCATTCCTTACTCTCCCTCTCTTCAGATTTCATACATTAAATATGAAATCATACATTCACGCATCAAAGAAAATGTACAACAAAGAGTAAAAAATCATGAGCATAACATTCAATCTTGCATACACATAAAGTATTTGAACACCATGAATCTAAATCAAAGCTTCATATATTAATCTCATAACTTTTGTACATGGGTTCCTCTACACAGCTTTCTGCTTCTTCTTCTCTATGCTCTCTTGATTGATTATGCTGCTAATGTTACAATGATACAAGTGAGGGTGTCTATATCTATTTTCCCTCCGGTTCCTAAAATTGCATAATCTAAGAATTCAAAGCTACCTACTTACATTTATTAGCATAAATGCCTCTTAGTCCTTCAGACGAGAGAGGTATGCTCAAGGTCTGATTACAATCTACAAGTATGTTTTTTCTTAACTATTACATTTAAGTTTGGTGCATCCAACTTCAAAACATTTCAAACAATTCATCATGTGCCAAAATGCATTGGCGTTTGTCCCCTGCTCGCTTGTTGTTGGCAATGCTCCTGCATCATACTCCCTCGCTTGAAAATTTTCATGGGCTCCTGTCCATGAGCTCTCACACGGTCTATCCATGCTTATGGATCTCTACTTCATTCTCCCAGCTGGCATCTTCAACTGGATGTCCCTTCCACTTGACCAAGTATTCAAAATATTCCTTTCGCCCGGTTCTTTTACTAACTCTTTTGTCCAGTATGATTTCCATCTGTGGTTTCTCTACAACTGGTATCTGTTTTGTCCACTGAACCTCTGGTTGTTCATCCCCTGTGCCTGGTTTGTATGGGTACAAATCTGAGACATTGAATATCAGAGAAATTTTGATCCCATCGGGTAATTCAATCTCATAAGTATTTGCCCCAAATTTCTTCAAGACCTTACGTGGTCCAATTTTCTTCATCTTCAGTTTGTTATATGTCCCCTTCGGGAACCTTTCCTTTCTCAAGTGTGCAAGGATCAAATCACCAAATTTGAATTGAAGTTCTCTCTTGTGTTGATCTGCTCTGCGCTTATACTCCTAGCTCGAGTTTTTCAATCGCTCCTTCACCTGGCTATGAAGTTCCTTCATTGCTTCAGCAAAATCTTCTGCATTAGCAGTTCTTGTCTCATTTTGTTCTGAATACCTTAGTTCAGAAACTCCTCTTGGTTGTGTCCCATAAACAATTTGGAATGGACTCTGTCCTATTCTTCTGTTGATTGAATCATTATAAGAAAATTTCACCTGTGGCAGAATATTGTCCCACTGACTGTGGTGTTCTATCACCAAGCTCCTCAGCAAGTCTCCCAAATTTTTGTTCACAACTTCTATCTGTCCATCCGTCTGAGGATGATAAGATGAACTGAATGAAAAGTTAATTCCTAGATTTTTCCATAAGGTTCTCCAGAAGCGTCCCACGAACTTGGTGTCTCGATCCGAAACTATGCTCCTTGGTAAGTCGTGAAGTTGAATGACTTCTTTGAAAAACAGATTCGCAATGTGAGTTGCGTCACTGGTTTTCTGACACGGTATAAAATGTGCCATCTTAGAAAATCTATCCACCACCACAAAGATCGAGTCAAACCCTCTTTGTGTTCTCGGCAGCCCCAATATGAAGTCCATGCTTCCTGCATCCCATGGCCTCTCTGGTATGGGTAACGGTTGATAAAAGCCTGCATTCTGCCTCTTTCCTTTTGAATGCTAACAAATTTTGCATCTGTCCATGAATATTTTGACGTCTGCTCTCATTCCTGGCCAAAAATATGACTCATTTAACTTTGAGAACATCTTGTCATGACCGAAATGTCCGACCAATCCTCCACTGTGTTTCTCCTTTAGCAAATTCTCCCTCATGGAGCATTTTGGAATACAAAGTTGATTACCCTTAAACAGTAATCCTTCCTGGATCATGTTTTCTGTCCATTGGTTTCTGTCCCTGAGAATTGGATTCTCAGCTACTTCATACGCCTCCTTAAAATCTGGATCATCTCTGTACATGTCCCTGAGATTATCAAAACCCATTGTTTTGACTCTGAACTCCTGCAACATCAAACATTTCCTGCTCAAAGCATCAACAATTTTGTTAGCAGTTCTAGAAATATGCTTAGTTACAAAAGAAAAGTTCTGCATGTATTCAACCCATTTAACATGTCTTTGATTCAACTTCTCCTGTTGAGTCACAAATTGCAAAGCATGATTGTCACTGTATAAGACAAACTCCTTAGGAATCAAATAGTGTCTCCATTTCTTCAATCCATGAATAATAGCATAGAACTCCTTGTCATACGTGGAGTATTTCACTTTCGCTTCATTCATCTTCTCTCTGAAGTATGCTATCGACCTGTCTTCTTGAATCAAGACTGCCCCTATTGCAAATCCACTTGCATCACATTTTACTTGAAATGTCTTTTTGAAATCCGGCAACACCAAAATTGGTTGCTCCGTGATTTTCCTTTTTAACAAATTGAAGCTTTTCTTCGCCTCTTCTGTCCAGTGAAAAGACTTGTGTCTCTTCTTCACTGTGTCCATCATCGGTGAACTAATTCCACTGAAATTCCTGATGAACTTCTAGTAGAAACTAGCCAATCCATGAAAACTTCTCACCTCAAATATACTCTTTGGCGATGGCCAATTCTTAATTACCTCCACCTTATCTGGATCCATCCTCAACTTGTCTGCAGAAATAACAAATCCCAAATAAATGAGCTCTGTATTCATGTTTATCAAAAGCTTCTCTTGCTATAATCTCTTCATCACTGTAGCCAAATGTTTTAGATGCTCTGCCTCCATTTTACTGAAAATCAGTATGTCATCAAGATACACAATGACAAATTTCCTGATGAACTCTTTCAGGACTTTGTTCATCAACCTCATGAAAGTACTTAGCGCATTTGTTAAGACAAATTGCATAACAAGCCATTCATACAACCCTTCATTGGTCTTGAAGGCTGTCTTCCATTCATCACCTTCTCTCATACGAATATGATGATATCCACTTTTCAAATCAATCTTCAAATAAAATTTTTCTCCACTCAAGCAATCCATCATATCATCCATCCTTGCCAATGGAAATTTGTACGTGATGGTTATCTTATTAATTTCTCTTGAGTCAGTACACATCCTCCAGCCTCTGTCTTTCTTGGGACTGAGCACTGTCGGAACAACACATGGACTCAAGCTTTCTCTAACCAACCCCTTGTCCATTAAGTCCTCGACCTGTCTTTTGACCTCTTCATTCTCCTGCGGCATCAATCTGTACACTACTTTGTTTGGTAAACTAGCTCCAGGTATGAGATCAATATGATGACTTACACTTCTGATCGGTGGCAATGAATGAGGTAGTTCATCCACTACTATGTCAGTAAACTCTTCCAACAGTTTCTGAACCTCTTCCGATAAATCATCTACCCTTGTACTAGTTAAAACAATTTTAGGCTTCCTGACCACAATGAATTGCATTTCTTCCTTCTTCTTAACCTCTGTAAGAATTTCTTTCCCTCTCATGAGAAGTACATTGTTGCTTACTTCAGGTTTTACTTCCTTGTATTTGATTGGAAGCAACATGTGAGTTCTCCCATTCTTCTCTAGGGTGTATGTGTTCTTCCTCCCATCATGAATCACATTTCT
>SNQJ01S0251479.1:0-12804 GCA_010110895.2 Picea sitchensis | reverse complement strand
TCTTCTACTAAATGGAATGGTTTTAAGTTGACCATAAACTAACAAGAGCTCAAGGCTCAAAAATCTGAAAATGTAACAAGAAGAACTTCATGTCTTCTGCTTAATTGGTCTCTGATACACCATCAAACTACATAGTGGTTCATTCCATAGCTTGACACAATATCATCTCTATGAACAAGAGGAATGCAATTGCCTGACTCAACAAGACTTACTAAATAGATGGGAAATACAAAAGAAGCAACTTGGACCAAAAACTCAAGGGTGTCAGGTACAACCGATCATGCACCCAATTACAATCATATTCTGAACAGACACACAATCATATTCTGAACAGACACAAATCTATAATGCAGGACAAAGACAAGTCCTGAATGAACTGCAAATCGAAGGTAGACTTTGAAACTTGAAGTTTGACATTTCTCACTAATTTCCCCCTTGTCAACTGAAAAGTGAGAAGTCTATATAATGAGATATACCCCATTTGAAAGTGGAAAAGGGTAATCAAATTGTCTTCCAACAGAGTAGGACTTGATCTTCAACTCAAAAGACTACATCAACTGGGCCCTGATCATACCCTATATCATCCAATCCTGAAAAACATTCATGTCTATCAACTGTAGAAATATCTCCAATCAAGTACGGTTGTACTTGTGTATAAATCCATCAATAAGAATGCTCCAATAAATTGGATTCCGAACTCAAACATCAATTCCCTAACCATTCAAAATGAATATATCTATTCTTTCTCTTATGACACCTTACCGAGAGGTGATTTGTCTTCCCACAAAATATGCATGGGTGAAGATCAAAACAATTTGATTTATCATGGCCAAACTAGTGATAGTATTTTCACTGTATGGGTTCTTTATCCAACTGATTAACAACATCATCATCAGCAATATCCTGTACATGTTCCTTACCAATACCCTCAATCTCTGTCTTCTTATCATAATTCAAAAAACTGCCACTCGCAAAGAAAATAGGTTTTCCATAATTAGGAATATGAAAAAGGTTGCCACCATCCTTTTCATATCCTAGTCCATATCAATTTCATTTAAAGCGTAATTCTTCCCATGGCCGAACAATTCTAATTTCTTTGCCACATTTATCCACAACTTTTTCTGACATAGGGACTTCATCCAACTCATCTTCAAGTTTATCACTGTCATCACTAGTCAACTGCGAATCTTCATTATTTTCATCCTTGATGTCATTTTGTTTGTTGAAATCACATTGTTGGTGTCGAAGGATATTTAACTCATCAGATAACATTTTGTTTTGAAGTTTGAACATATCAAATTTCTTGTGCGTTACTTGTAAACAAGTAATCACTGTACTAAGAGTGCACTTGTTTATTGCAATTGTAGACTCCGTAGTTGAGTTAATCAACATGTGCAATATTTTAAACATGTCTTCGATTCTTTCCATTATGCAGAATATGGAAGAGAGATGTTTATATGTTGATGCCACAAAATTTGATGTTTGTATGTTGATGCCACAATATTCAATTTTGTATCTTGTTGTGCATGCCAAGAGCGATCGTCCATTGCATGAATGCTAAAATCTATAGGATAACCAATGACTTAGATGCACACAAAGCTCCTAAGACCCCCTTATTCAATTTCGGGTGGGTTAAGGACGCAAAGACAAATATACAATTTCATTATGTAGGATGATCCCCTATAACCCCTTTTACAAACTTAAAAAAACCCCTTATAACACCTTTACATGTTCAAGGCATAAAAACCCTTATAACTCCAATTATAATCAATGGAGAAAACTCCTCCATACAAAACCTTATAACTCCTTAAATCCACATCAAACTCTTCCTTTAAGCTCTATTGCAAAAATAATGCACCTTATAACTCCTTGAGTTTCCCTTGAAATCAATTTTTTTTTTTGAATGAAATAAACTTAATGATATCCACTTATTACTCCAAAATTTTTTAAGGGGTCTTGCATAAATCTATAATCCTCATAAAGAAATATTTTAATATTCTTTATTAAAATATTTATAGCTTATTTGCATGCCACTTCTTCAAAAAAATTAAAAGATGATAACATAAAAACATGTGCTCCTTCAATCATATTCATGGGTTGGAGGCTCTATAACTCTCCAACATTATAACTCTCTCATAATAAACTCTCAATGCAATTATTACATGAATTCTATGGATTTTCTCCATTAATCTCGCTTCTCAGCAAATGAACCACAATATTCCATCAAAGTACTCAATCCCGTCCATCTTTTAGCATATTTTTGTTCAGCAACTACTACAAATGCAAAGGAATCTCATATTTTCTATTTGCTCATAGTTTCCTGAAATGTTAACCATTCACACAGGAATTCATAAGTTGATTTCCATATAAATTCAAATGTGTTCTTTTTTTCTCAAAATATTCAAATCTACCACGTGAATCCTTCAAATTTCCATCTAAATTTTTCTTTTGCACCAACTGCTAGATTAAAAAAAAGAAGAAAAACGGAGTCAAGAAGATTATCGAAAAATATAATGTAGAATTTTATCTATTCATTCTCTCACTTGTGCACTAAAGAAAGCTACCATTAGTCTCCCTTTGGCGTTTCTTCTTAGCCCTTGCTCTCATTTCACACGTATCTTCCATGTGGGAAACTCAGGTCTGTGTCATTAAATGAGGACTCTTCAGCATACAGAATCTTAAATATTCTGCCGCTCTTACGTTCGATCCTCCTTGCAAAATAGACGTTGTTGACTCTCTTCCTCTTAGAATGCTCAGGCCACACAACCTCCACTGCAACTCAACTCCATGGAAAAACTACCATGGATTTACCAGAAACTAAACACTATAATGCTAGTATCATATGGTAAACTAATAGGCTCATAAGATCAATATCATGCTTTGATACCACTGTTAGATTCATAATGAAGAAAACAATAGAAACATAATGGAAATAACTGAAGCAATCAAGAAATCATGATGAACAGAGATAAATATAATATTGGCAGAAAAGGCATACTCTATAATCATTAATGAATGAGCAAATAATAATGTATATAGACGTACATATATAATAAAAATATTCCATAATTGTCATGTAACTATATAACAATTAGGTAAACTAACGAACTATGATTAGAGTTTTTAACATTAACCACTAAGAAGACAAGTCATCCCTACCTAGTGAAGAGACACCTTTCCAACACCTGCCAACCAGTATAAATAAAGGAAGCCAACACCTCATTATGACACTCACTCATTCACTCATCAAGTGTGCAATTTTGGTAGTTGCATTTGGGAGAAGAAGGAAGAGAGAGGCGCATTTCTCAGTGTTGGGTATTCTCTAGTGTTTTGGCTTGTTGTCTTGGTATTGTATTGGCTATCTAAGGAAGTTTTTGTTGTTTTTTCTCACCCATCAGGGTTTTCCAGGATAAATGTTATGTATATTTTGATTTTGTTTCTCTCAGTGATCCTACCTATGCTATTGTTATATAGTAAATTGAAAAGAAACCTAATAATAGCTCACAAATTAACATGGTATCATAGCTAAGCTGGAGAAAGAACCTTTCACTGGATAAGCAAAAACGTTATTGTTGTCGTACAAGAAAATTAGGGATTTTTGTTGGAGAGGAATATCAGCCTAAAAATCATTTAGAAAAGTGCACCCTAGCCTAGGGAACTCTTTGGCACCTTGACTACACCTTTCAATGGTCAGATACTCCGAAAAATCAAACCCTAGTTTTGACTGGTACTAGAAAACCAGAAGTACCAGAAAACCAAGAAACCAGAACCAGTACCAGAAGTACCAGTCCAGATTTCCGCAAGATCAGTTTCAAGGGGTGAAATTTGGATTTTCAGAAATCTGATTGCACCAGCTTACTCACCTCAGCTCAATGCATCTAGTCCCTGGATCAGAATTTCAAAATTTGAAGTTTGAAAAATTAGGGTTTCCTCATAAAACCATAAGTTGCAGTTGCAGTTACAGTTTAAGAATCAGTTGGAGTACCAATTGCAGTTGCAATATCAGTTGAAGTATCAACTACAGTACCAGTTGCAATCACCCTTGAAGTTTTAAAAGGGTTGGTAATTATTACCGCTTCTACCAGATGATGCCACTACCTACAAATGTTATCAGAGGTATGTACTCACATATGTTTAAACTATTAAGATGTAAAGGGTATTTGAAGGAGAAGGGATCTCTTGCCATGGATCTAGAAGGATCTCAAAATCCAACATATTTAGAGGAATAATGCATCCCAATTTTGATTATTCTAATATGCATCTATTTTTTATGACATTGTTTTGATCTACGTTGCATGTTGAAGCTATGACCATCATACTAAACTTTGGTCAAAATTAAAGTCAAGGGATTAGATGGATTAAAGTTGAGATCATAGAGTTTATTCTCTAACCCAAGTTTTTGTCAAGATATTATATTGTCTTAGTATAGAAGAAAGGTTGAAGAAATCACTTTTCATCTTGAGTGAAGGAGATTTGGAAGAAACGCAACACACTCATTCTTGAGGATAATACTCCAGGTTCTAGGTTTGATTAATTAAGTTGATAAGATTCAAAGTTGCACATGACAAAGTTGATAACTACCCCATTACAAGTAAACACTATAGTTGAGGTAGCATTCTTTGAAAAGTATTATGCTTGGTAGCATGTGAGCATATTCAGATAAATGCTTAATGTAATCATTTACAAGATACATCTAACATCTCATATAGGAGAAACTTCTTGTTTTGGTTCTAGGTTACCATGGATAAATGTTTGATCAAAACACTAGAAGAGTGTTGATCTCATTTTGTATTGTATTTCTTACTTTTAATCTTTGTTTCAGACAGGTCACAAGTGATATATATAAAGGAGCTAATGTGACGATTATTCGTGCTATGGTTTTATTACTATTGTAAAAAAAGAAAAGGTACTATTCTTTCCTATTGTTTTGTTGACCTTGGTTCAGGTTACAGGTGATAACCCTAAGAAAGTTATAGTGAAGGTTACAAAAGACAACAGATTACATGAGACATGAATAAGACTATGTACATGAACATATACATTCATATACCAAACAAGATGAAGAAGAAATTGTCTTTTGAGATCCATAGTATCTCATATGGAGATTGATTGTAAGGAGAAGAAGGCTCCAAAGATGACCAAACATTAGAAATCACAGAAGAATTAGTCAAAGGATAATGAAGCCATCTTGACAAGAAGAAAATCTTGTTTGAAGTCTAAATCAACCTTTCATATTTATACTTGGTATTCAACACCAAGTATACCCTGTAAGAGATGATGAAGTCCTTTTAGAATCAAAAGAAGTCGAGAGTAATATTGATCTCAGAAAGGATCAAATGAAGAGACATCTCCTAGGATTGGGATACAGATGCCATGAGAATACTAGATCACAGCTTCAGAAACTACTAGGAGATATGAAATCTCCTGGAAGATTCCCTTCTTTCACTAACAGACAAGGAATGCAGTCAGAAAGACTGGGATATGGATTCTTCCGTGAGAGTAGAAGAGAAGTCAGTATTGACTTCCAAGATTGATCTATATAGATCAAGCATGTTGCAGATGTACAAAACCTTATGTGTGTCCAGAGGATTATCCCAACAAGAGGGAGAATACTATGACGAGACACTTACTCCAGTAATTGAATAAATAGTTCCAATATTCATGAAGACAACCAGAACAACCATGATCCATATATAGTATTAGATGCAAGGGGAGAAATACCCATATTTAAAATTGAGTGGCAGTTTGTGAAATACATTAGTTGGGTCATGGATACATGACTACAATAAAAGATAGAGTTACCTCCATGAAATAAGAAGAGCTACCTTCAGTATCAATTATTGAGCCACTCTCAGTTTCAGATGAAGTTGTTGTTGTGATGAAGTAGAGGAGTTACTTTCATATTTCAATAGTCATAGTGAGAATGGAGAAACCATTCTCAACTTCAGAGAAACTGCAGGTCCAGAGTCCCAATTCCAGAAGGAACAGTTGTAGAAAGAGGAGAGGACATACTCTCAGGAAGTGAGATAGATAGTTCTTTGCAGAGAGCACATAGAGCTAGCACATGATTGTGTAGATTGAGTTGCAACTGAGCAATTGTACCAGGTTGGTACAAAGTGATGTGAAAATTTGATTTGAAGTTGAATATAGAAAGACTCATTCCTGCAAGATGAAGAAAGCTCCTAGAGATTGGTATGGCAGAACTAATAGATTCTTGATGAGCTTGGGCTTTACCAAGAGTAAAACTGATTCTAACCTTTACTTCAAGGTTATGAATGATGAGCTAGTTATATTGTTGCTACTATATGTAGATGATGTATTCTTGACAAGAAGAAGAAAATCTCATCATAGATTACAGAAGAATCTCACTATAGAGTTTTATGAAAGACCTAATGCATTATCTCTAAGGTCTTGAATTTTGACAGAGCCCAGAGAAGATCTTCCTTAACCAAGGGAAGCATGTAGTATAAATACTAAAGAGGTTTGATATGTTGGAGTATAAATCCATGAACACACCCATGGAAACAAAGTTGAAGCTCCTGGTAGATACCTCGTTAGAATTGGTTGATGCTACTATTACAGAAAGATTATTATTAGTTCGTTGATGTATCTAATGAATACTAGACTGGATATATGTTTTGTTGTGAACACCTTTGAGACAGTATCTGGTAGAACCCAGACATGGTCACCTTGATGATGCAAAACATGTGATGAGATACCTTAAGGGTACATTGGATTTTGGTCTCTTCTATACTAGAGATAATGACTTCAGATTGTATGGATTTACTGATTCAGATTGAGATGGAAGTGTTTCTGATAGAAAGATAACTTCAGGATGTTATTTTATTCTAGGTTCAGCCATGACTTCATGGTAGAGTAGGAAGCAATCCAGTATTGCTCCCAGCATGGAAGAAGAGAAATATATTGCAACATGTTCTGCCATTGGTGAAGCCATATGGTTTCAGATGTTGTTGATAGATCTATTTGATCTGGAGATGGAATCCACCGTGATCCTATGTGATAACCGTAGTTTTATAAATATTATGTATTCCATGATGATTCGAATCACATAGAGATTTGTTATCACTTCATTTGTGATATGGTGCAGAGAGGAGCCATACAACTCCATTATGTTGGCACAGATAAACAAGTTGTTGATGTGCTGACCAAGACTCTGTCTCGTGTAAATTTTAAGCACTTTCGAGACAAGCTTGGTGTAGTCCGAAAGTACCTCCCTCAAAATGGGGAGTAGTGTTGTGATGCCAGCCTAATACTGAAGATTTCCATCTTCGTGATGATGTTGTTGTGTTGTCAGCCTAGTGTTGAATATTTCCATATTCGTGTCGATCTTGTTGAGATTCCAGCCTAGTGTTGAATATTTCCATCTTTGTGATGATGTTGTTGTGATGCCATCCTAGTGTTGAATATTTTCAGCTTCGTGTTGATGTTGTTGAGATGCCAGCCTTGTGCTGAATATTTCTAGCTTTGTGATGATGTTGTTGAGATGTCAGCTTCGTGCTGAATATTTCCATCTTCATGTTGATGTTGTTGTGATGCCAGCCTCATGCTAAATATTTCCAGCTTCGTGTTGATGTTGTTGAGATGCCAGCTTCGTGCTGAATATTTCCATCTTTGTGTTGATGCTGTTGAGATTCTAGCTTCATGTTGAAGATTTTCAGCCTAGTGTTGATGTTGATGATGCTCCAACTTGTGTGTTGTGATGTTGTTGTTTTTGTTGTTGATGTTGTATCAACCTTGTGTTGTTATCAATGATGATGATGTATTAGTGTTATACTAATTGATGTTGATGCATATGATGATGATTCCACATCAGCTTCTTGCTGAAGATGATGATGATGATGATTCCACTTCAACTTCTCGCTAAAGATGTTGATGATATTACTTTAGCCTCATACTAAAGAAGAAAATGATGTTACTTTAGCCTCACGCTAAATATGATGATGATGTTACTCGAGCCTCATGTTGATGAGGATGATGATGCTACTCCAGCTCCATGTTCTGAACAATGATGGTGAGAAAAACTTCCAATGATTTATAGATAGGCCAACCAGTGTTCCAGATGTTGTTTATGTTGTTTCCCTCTCTCTTTCCCAATGATGTTGTAGAATACCCTTCTTGTTAAGGGGGAGTGTTGAAATATTATAACTACAAAGAGTATTCTACTTATTATTATTATTATTATTTGAGTCATTTATTTATAGATCAAATCCCCTTTTGTGGATTGATCATGTTGGGCATTGTAATTGACCAAATCCCCTTTTGTGGATTTGTCAAACCATAATTGTATTATTAAAATTAAGAAGTCTTCCCCAGGCCTAATTAAAGTAGTTTTAACCACTAAGAAGACAATTTGACCCTGCCCAATGAAGAGACACCTTTTCAGCACCTTCTAGCCAATATAAATAAAGGAAGCCAACGCCTCATTATGACACTCACTCATTCCCTCATCAAGTGCACAAGTTTGGTAGTTGCAATTGGGAGAAGAATGAACAGAGAGGCACATTGCTCAGTGTTGGATATTCTCTGGTGTTTTGGCTTATTGTCTTGGCATTGTATTGGCTATCTATATTAAGGAAGTTTTTTTGGGGTTTTCTCCCCAATGAGGGTTTCCCAGGATAAATATTTTGTATCTTGTGATTGTGTTTCTCTCAGTGATCCTACCTATGCTATTGTTATCTAGTAAATTGAAAAGAAACCTAATAATAGCTCAAAACTTAACAGTGAAGAGGTGCAATGTCGAGAGTAGGGTATCCAGTGGGGATACCAGTAGTAGTAGTAGTAGTAGTAGTGCCAGGTTCCCAAGTGATCAATTTTGAACCCCTTGGTTGTTGTGGAGTGTCGCAAACTCGAAATAATATGAGGCACATAGCAGAGGCACAGGAGAAAGGAAGGAATATAGAGGATTCCCTAGTGGTGGGGGAGAAGAGTTGGTGATTGTAGATGGTATTTCATAGCTATAGGTATGGAACTCTCTAGGTCCCCTCACAAGAAATTTCAAAAGGAGATGGACTTGCCCCCCCTTTGAACCACCCTCCTTGCATGTTTGAAATAAAGAAGAAACAACAACATGTAGTGAAGCGATTGGAGGAGAAGAAAGAGTAGCAGAAGAAATAGGATAATAAACGAGTGAATAAAAAGGCAAAGTCAATGCTATTTCACCCAAGAGAGTATCAGTGGTGAGGATTTTGACACCCAATATTCAGATCAGAGGAGTCGGTTTGAGAGTGACGATGGAGAATCAGGATAACACCTTGTGTTAAGTACCTAAGTCACATAGATAGAAAATATATTTTCCATGTATTAAAGGTCGAAATTAGTTAACAATTCCTAAATATATTTTGTGTAAGAAAGGACGACATTATTTATTAAGGCCTATTTAAAAAATGTGAACAAGTCAATGTAAGAATACCTAACAAAAGATTTTACTTATAGCAAGATCTTCCTCTAGAATGTTCTTTAGAAGATAGAATTAGTATAAATAAGAGTAGGAGGCATGAGAAATATTTTCTTGAGAATTATTGTAATATAGTTCTAATCTTTTGGAGGTTTCCCCCTCGAGGAGGCAAGTGAACATTGATTTCTTTGAATAAAGGTATTATTTATGGTATTTTGCTTCTCAATATTTTGTTATTCCACTGATATTTGTTGAATATTCTTGTTTCTACATATTATATTAGATCGAGTAGATTACAGGTGGTATAAAAGGACTTTATTTGGAAGTAATTGTGGGTAAAATTTATTTCCAGGGTAGATATTGTACTTTCAACATCTGTAAAGAACAAATATCTATCATTCATTGGGTAAAATTGTGGTGGGGAAAACTACACACAGGTGGTACAGATGGTTTCACAGGGTTTACTAGAAACAAAAGTTATTGACCCTGTTGGAAACCTTTGTAACCCATATTCCTACCCCTCTATTAGTACTACATCAAATAGAATTTGTACACGACCATCACACCCATGTATTGGAAGGTATATAGAGAGTCCCATAGGTCTCGTGAAACTAGCCATAGGTCAATCGATTAGTCGCTTAACTGTTATAGCGCCATTGTGAACAACACTTGGGAAGATAATTTATAGTACTTGGGTAATCGAGTACTACGACTAAGGGTACATTTGAGCCTCCTTAATTGTTCCCTGAGATATTGGGCTGAGTATTATTGTTCGACCCTGCACGTATATCAAAGAGTTATATCATAGGGAAAACTCTTTTCAATAGGCACCTTGTAAGCCTTAACTCAAAGGGAACATACCAAACAAGGAACAAAAAGGATATTTCAGTCCTGCAACCTTTCCTCCTACATTCTGGTTGCGAAATTACTACACATTTTTTCATGCTAATAATTTGGGCATTTCGACACTACAATATTAGTCATGTCATCATCCTGGGTCATCGTTCTTCTTCATTAAGTACAGTAAAGTCATCATCTTAGTGGATAGTGGAAGCACTCATAATTCCATTCATCACTTCCTTTCTCAAGAATTCAATTTGTATATCCGTGTTTCCAACAATTTTCAAATCATGATAGCCAATTGTGGTTCCATGAAATGTGGGGGGTGTTGTGAAAATGTGTTCCTACAAATTGATCAGTATAACTTGAAATATCACATGTTTTCTATTGACATGGTTGGTTATGATATTATTCTTGGTGTTGAATGGTTACACACTCTTGGACCTATAACCATGGATTTTAAGGATTTAACCATGCAATTCCAGCAAGAATAAAAACAATATAAATTCAAAGGCATTATAGTCGCATCTCCAGAGATCATTGGTTCACACCGTATGGAAAAGTTACTCAAAAAGGGTCATTCTAGCATCGTTTCCCAACTCCATTCCATTAAGGAAGTTGAGACATCCCTGGTACACCTTGACCTTCAAGCTATATTTTCCCACCATCCCACTATTTTCCAAACCCCCCAAGTCCTTCCCCCCTCTTGCATATACCATGGTCATTCCATTCCTTTAATTCCAGGAATTGTT
The DNA here is from genome assembly GCA_010110895.2 of Picea sitchensis. Classification (NCBI taxonomy): domain Eukaryota; kingdom Viridiplantae; phylum Streptophyta; class Pinopsida; order Pinales; family Pinaceae; genus Picea; species Picea sitchensis. Next base: position 1,797 of record SNQJ01S0251479.1, on the reverse strand, counting down.
CCTCCCAATGTTTGCCCTTATCATCATCCCCTTGCTAAAAAAAAATGAAATTGATAAAATTGTCCAACCGAGTACCGGTGTTATTGATAAAATGAAATTGATAAAATGAATCAGGTGTCATCCAACCAAGTACCGTCCCTTATTATTCTCATGTTTTCATGGTCCTCAAGAAGGAAAGATCTTGGCACATTTTTCCTAATTTTCGTTCCCTTAACACACTTACAATAAAGGACAAATTTTCCATTCTCATCATAGATGACCTTCTAGATGAAATCAATGGGGCTCAATACTTTACCAAACTTTACCTTCGTTCGGGATACCACCAGACACATATGAAAGATGAAGACATCCCCAATACTGCATTTCTCACTCATGAGGGCCACTATGAGTTCTTGATTATTCACTTTGGTCTCTATAATTCCCCCTACACTTTTCAAAGTCTCATGAATCATCTCTTTCATCCATTCCTTCATCACTTTTTGTTAGTTTTCTTTTATGATATTCTCATCTATAGTAAAATGTGGCCATCCCATATTAGCCATGTAGATCAATTTCTCCATCCCCTCTCCAATCACCAATATTTTCTCAAATAGTCTAAATGTGATTTTGGCACCTATTAAGTTGAGTACCTGGTTCATATTGTTGGCAATAATGGTGTAAGGGTGGATCCTAAGAAAATTGAAGCTATGCAGAATTGGCATCACCCTAAAACTCTTAAAACTGTGTGTGGTTTCCTGGTTTTAATGGGATATTATCGCAAGTTTGTTCAAAATTATGGAAAAATTGTGGCTCATCTCACAACTCTCCTTAAAAATAATGCTTTTATTTGGAATCGAACAACTAACCAATCCTTACAAGAGTTGAAAGAAGTTGTGTGCACTACTCTTTTACTGGACCTACTTGAATTCACCAAGACCTTTGTTCTGGAATGTGATGCATCATGGAGAGGAATCAGAGTAGTCCTCATGCAATATGGAATACCTTTGGCTTTCAAAAACAAACATTTTTCGGACCGACATTTGGGCCAATTGATTTATGAAAAGGAAATGTTGGTTATTTTACATGTGGTGGATCTTCGGTGCCCTTATCTTTTGGGACAACACTTCCAAATTAAAACAGATCATCAAAGCCTCAATTACTTCCTATAATAAATAATTTCATCCTCGAAGAAAAACAAATGGGTGACCAAGTTGTTTGGATATGAATATGATATTTTTTACAAGAAGGGAAAAAAAAATGTGGTGGATGATGGTCTTTCCAGTAAATATGAAGAACATACCCTCTTTTCCACATCATTCATTTGTGGTTTACCTTTGAGTCAGTTCATAGGTCTAGAGGTCTAACTAACCTTATATTACTCACTATAAAATTCTAATTATAGAAACCTATTACTACACTTATCACTAATTAAGCTATATATACCCTAAATGACACTATATATACTAATACTCAATTTTACCTTTCCAACCCTAGATTATCTTATACACTACTAATTACACTTCCTAATCACTTAAGACCTAAATTATAAATCAAACCTACCACCTAAATTATAAATCAAACCTACCACATAGTTTCCTAAGCCAATTGAAAATTTCTAAACCCTTAGTTTATATATATATAACATTATCAAACCTAAAAATGACATACAAAAACCATAACAAATACATAATTTTAGAAAATTTCTAAAAACCTTAGCTTATATATACACAACATTTAATTTTACACTACTATATCCTATAGAAACCCTAGTTTTATTACAATCACTTAAAACCTAATTCTTAAATTAAACATAATACC
>SNQJ01S0251477.1:2261-12832 GCA_010110895.2 Picea sitchensis | reverse complement strand
AATTTTGAGTTATTGAGGTCGGCCCTATTGTGCCAATAGACACATCATTTGATGTGACAAGTCTTATATAAATAAAGGTGAATCCCCATTGAGGAAACACACTTATCACTGTGTCATCTCATGATTTCAGAAGTTGTGGTCTGAAATTATGAGAATTACAACACCTTCTTGTGTGCTAGGTTTGGTGATGGTGTGGGAGGTCTTTCTCTTGAAGAATATAGCAAAGGATTGGCTGGGTTTTCTTCCCTTGTTGAGAAGGGTTTCCCATGATACTTCTTGTGTTCTTGTGCATGGTTATTCTTCTTGTGATCTTGGTTTCCTGCAGTATTTATGGTTCAAGTTATAGTTAAATAGAAAATTTAAAGAAGATACATGAGCCATAGCTCATTAAAAAAAACTAACACTAAGCACAATGTTATATTATTGAGTTGACTTTGAGAAGAAAAGGTAACTAAGGAAAAAAAAAGAGCATGTGAGGGAAAGCTAGGAGTTAACCCTAGGGGTTAACTAACTCAACAGAGAAATAGAATTGAAGTATAAAAGAAAGGAAGGGCGCACTTCTCATTCACTTTTGGATTATTATTGCATTTTGCTTTTGGGATCTTGAGCACAAACAGTTTTGAGGGTTTTGAGAATACAAACCCTAGAGATCAACTCGGTGGTGAAAGATCCCACCTCACTTGATCCAAGCTTGGTCTCGAGGATGCAATACTCCACCCACACCATTCTACAACAACTACAAGTACCATCAAGCATTCAAGGAAGGAGCAGGGTGTAACCTTGGGGTTTTCAGCAAGGAGGGTGCACCATTGAAGGAAGAAACATTCGATCCAGAAGATAGAGGAGGTTTTTGGATTATTGGACATCTAGGTTTTCTCTGTAGGGCCTCAACCATCATTCCTAGTATATTTGGAGGGATGCTTACTTGTCATTTGATTTTTTGGAGCTTGGCAAGAGTTTGAGAGAAGGAGGGCACACTGTGGAAAGAGATCTAGTCAGTTTGGAGGAGCATATATTCGGATTTCAGCTAGAGACTTCACCAAGGGGTTTGTCTAGCCCCGATCTACATTTCCAACCAGTTACATAGCATTTGGAGGCTCCTAGCAAGGAGGCCGAATTATTGGGTCTCTGCAGTCTTCCAGGAGGGCGCAGTTCAGTTTGGGGTTCAGTCATTTGAGGAGCAGATCTCTACATTTCATTTTGAGACTTCAGGAGGGGGTTTGTCTTGCCCCGATCTATCATTCCATACAATTTCAGGGCATTTGGAGGCTTCCAGGCTTCCAACAGCAGGGCCGAATTATTGGGTTTCTACAGCCAGCCAGGAGGGCGTAACTTAGCCAGGGGGGTTTGGACTTGGACCTTGGAGGGAAAGAATTTAATCTTGTATTGATCTTCAACTTATTATCTAGCCTTGGGAGGCCTATATCTTCAGTATTGAGCATTTTGTAGCAACTCTTATTCAAACTAGAGGTTTTATTTGATATTCTTCCAGATTTGCAAGTCTATTATACCAGATTATCTATATTATCTAAATAAAGGTCATATCTGTGTTATTTGGTTCTATAACTCGTGTCTCTTGTTATATCTTGTATTTCTTTATGATGCATCTTCAGATCTATGTCCACATGCTTTTATAATCAAATATATAAACCCTATACACAACTTCCTGAGCAAACCTGCATACACACATCCAAACAACAGTAGACAGTGAACAATTAGTGTTTCCAGCGAAAAAATTGGCCTGGGAACATTACACGTTAAGATCTCATTTTGTCGCCCAATTATAATCTACTAAATTTTTGTTTAAAACTCTATCCTGTGCTTGATTTCTATCTATGTTTAGTACAAAAAGTAGATTTAGGAAGTACCAATTTGGCTTCTTTCCTTAATCTCCACTTTAGTTTCAAACCTTTTTCCTTCTAGTACTTCTAGATGGATGATCTTATTAAAAATCCTCTTTTGGATTGTTGCTCTATGGAAGAAGGTTGTATTCCTATTTCCTTCCTCGAGCCATCTCATCCATGACTTTATTTATAAAAGGCTTCTTCCTTCAATTCTCACCCTTTAGTTGATTCATTATCTCATTTTCATCGAGCAGTCTTGACACTGTAAGTCCTTGTTGAATTCTCCCTTTTATCCCTTCCAATCCCTCCTCTAGATCCTTTTCTTTAAATGTGTTTCTAAACACTTTATTCTGGCCGTTTAGTTGGCCTATTACATCTTAATTTTGTTTGCCAGCTTGTACATCTTTGTTGCAAGTTTGGGTTGTCCTCCACACCATCATTGCTCAACATACCTCTCTATAGCTAGGCATGAAAGCCTAATTTCCTCAAATCTGAAGGGGGCATCATTTGGTGATAATTTTGAAAGAGGTCACCTAATATACCAATGATGAGGTCCTGCCCCTTTTACTAGAAAAGGTTCTCTAGTATTGTGGTTCAGCCATGATTCATCGACCACAAACCTGCCAAGCTGTCCATTGTTCATGCAACACCACATGTCTTGTCATTCCAGGTGAACCATCCTCCCTTTGTTGGGTGATAGCTATTGTTTTCATATTGCATTACTCATTTTCACGATCAGCGTTGTATAAGAAGATGGCATCTTTAGCTACATTTCCTACATTTGATCAACAAAATTAAAACAAGATTTCATGCTTTGAATATGTTCTTTTATCTTCATTTGTAATTACTTGTTTGTTTTACAATATTTGAAGGACAATGCATGATGTAATATGATTTCCAGGTAATTGTCGTGACAACTCACAAGGGAGTGCCTCAGGAGTTTTATGGTGCAAAGGTGATAGGATCATGGAGGTTGTTTATTGCTTCTTCTCTCCTCCCTTTTTCTCACTTGACTTGTTCATTTTTGTCTATCTTGGGAATCCTTTTTGTTAGGAAGGAAAAGGAAAATAAGATAGAGGATGCCATGCAAGTAGTTAACTTTAATTGCCCATTTTTCTTTATTTTGTTTAATCTTGTAGTGTTTTATTATCTCCAACGAGTGTGATTTGTTAAGTTCTAAGCATGCAAATTCTCTACAACTCTTCATTAGATGACCATGGAGATGGATACAATGTTTTAGAGAACAAGCCTCTTATAGACCTTGACATAGTTAGCAAGAAACACTATTGTGTTTTTCAACTTAATAATGCAATTTCTAACAATCCTTACATTCAAGAATGCAATGAACCTTTCTTCAGTTTTTTTGAATGCACCTTATATTACCCCAAATAAACACTAAAATTACAACAGATAAAAATTAGAGTTACAATGGAGAGACATAAGAGTTACGTGAAGATCCTTGCTTGTGAAACATAAGAAGTCTAACATATGGCATGTGCTCCAAGGGGGCAAGGTATCTATTTCCTTTGGAAACACTTCAATTTTTTCTTTGAGATGGAGTGCCAGATATTTTTCGTATGGTGTCAATTCTTCCAATTGTAGATGGGAATTGTTTCCTTGAAAAGTAGTTGTGCTTCAACTTTTCCAAAGGAAAGCAACAACAAACAATCACATCATATGCCTGTTAGCTTTCGAGGTTACTCCAAAAGTGTTTACACCTTGTTGGGGTGCTTCATGAGATATGGGGTGCATAGTGTATGGATGAACCTTGATTGTTCCGTGATGGACATACACATGTGGAGGTGGCTTATACTTGGATTGCTAGACCTTGTTTGATGCTTATGTGGCATTTTTCCTTAGAGCATTAGAGACCTTGACAGTTTGGTGACTTCTTCATGATGGCCACATGGAGGTTGAGTTGCTTGCTTGCTGGACGCCTTGCTTTGGAGGAGTGTTGGGCATTCTAGAGGAGGGCGTTGAGCCCTAGATAACACAAACAGACTTGGATAGCTTTCATGGAGGCTTGTACTTGACTTGAGGATGCTTGGGTTGAGGGAGTGGTCATGCAGGTGTGGTGGACCCGAAGGAGCACATTGTTTTGTAGGAGCGTTGGAGCCCTGGAGACTTGTGGAGGAGTGTTGGACATATCTCATAGAGTATTCATGCCTTGGATCCTTGCTTGTTGATGACATCGCCTTGGAGTTTGATGTTATATACATAACAAATAATAAATAAAGCTAAAATAATAATAAAATATAATATAATAAAGCGATAATAAATAATAATAATAAATGTGAATATTTAAGCCGAGCCCTCTTCAATGTAAAGATCATCAATCGATAATTAATCAATATATATATATATATATATATATATATATATTCATTATATGCCACCGAGCAAAATATTTTTATACAACATTGGTATCGGAGCCAAGATCTTGGCACAAAAAAAAGAAATACAGATCTTTCTTTACGTGGAGGATACGTTTTATCTCTTTACATGGAGAATTTTTTGCATGGAGGAGTAAAAAAGGGAAATATAAATCTTTCTTTACATGGAGGATAAATTTTATAAGTATTCATGTAAAAGTGAATATCGTGAAAAGGAAAAAAGGTAAAAGTAATCTTTCTTTACGTGGAGGATAAATTTTATAAGTATTCACGTGAAAAGGATAAAAGGTAAAAGTAATCTTTCTTTACGTGGGGGATAATTTTTATAAGTGTTCATGTAAAAGTGAATATCGTGAAAAGGAAGATGGTAAAAGTGTGAAAGTAAATAAAGTTATAAATATATATCCCCACCTCTGTTGCTCCACCTTGCCAAAATGGTGCACAAATACACATCTCCAACCACTAGAAATATGATAGATCTAAAAATTAGTTTGAACAAATGGAAAAGGAATTCAATACACTCAAAGATACAGTCAACAAAAATCACGATAATCTAAAAGATGAGATAAAAAAAAGTAATGATGCATTCAAACTGAGACACGACAAAATCTTAAACATGAAATTATGGCAAAATTCAAGATCGAAATGAAAAACAATATAGACGTCATGAAGCAAGATCAGGATCAAAAGTATAAAGACATGAAGCAAGAGCATGATAAAAAACATGAAGAGATCATAAAACTATTAAAAAATCAAGGTTCTCGACGTCGCAACAAGCAAGGGAGTACTTCAAACTCATCTAGATCTTCAGTGCCTCCACCATCTCCACCATCGTTTTTCTACAACATTGAAATCGAACCTCGCCCTAAGGAATTTGACCCAGTTGAGGGAGAGAGGAGAGAAAGAATATTCATATGAGCTGCCCTGCAATCACGGAGCCAGATGCCAATGATGAAATTACCAAAGAAGGAAAGGCCCCTGAAGAAAAAGTCGAGGGCAAGATCAATGGTGATGAAGAAGTGCTTTCAATGCAAAAAACATGCGATTGTTAGTCTCTCCTCAAAAACAAAAACATAAATTGGCACAAAAAATTAAATGTTGATTATTATATGATAGAGGAAAACATGGAGGGGCGTCTCCAACACACATTGGCTCCTACGCGTGCCTTCATCTCAACACCCGCTCAGCTTGCAACGACAGTGAAATCTTCATTAAATCCAAAACAAATTCGTTAGATAAAAGAGCAGGAAAAAGGTCTTTTGTTAGAAGTTAATTCTAAAAAGAAGACAATGTCAAAACAATTGCTACTGTTGGGAGATACAGACACTGCTGATATAGAATTACGGTTGATCAGTTCAGATGGAGTAGAGTGCAAAGGGAATCATCTTTATCTTCATTCTCAAGTTTTGAGAAAATATGAATTTTATAAAACCATGTTTTGAGAACGCTGGTCTTCGGATAAGCGGTCTCTTGAAGTCGAGGTAACAAGTTCTCACAGTCTGGACGAATATATTACATGTATTAAGCTCATGTATTCTTTTGAAGCAAGCCAAAGAATTCATTTCTCCTCTGTGGATGAACCCTTGGGTATTTTACTAGTTGCTTCAGAATTGTTGTTTCATGATTGCATTGAGGAATGTAGGCAATATTTGGATGTTGTACTTTGGATCCGTGAGAGAGAAAATCAACTTCTATCCTTGCTATCATCTCTGTAAATAAATACCTTGGCCAATTTAGCTGCCAGGCTAGGTATGAATCCATGCAAGTCTCCATGTGAACTTTTAGAGTCGCTGGAGGAGTTTCTGCCATAGTTGTTATCTGTGATTTCGAATGGGAATGAAAATTGCTATGGTCTGACTCGTGATAGAGTAAAGAAGTACATTGTACGCTATTTTAAAAGAAATACACCCCCTACAATTATGGAGAAGTGCAAGTCTAAGTTGTTCGAAGACTTGATGGGTAACATAGACCGTGTTAAATCTAATAATAATAACAAGGATACAAGTTATAAAGCTTGTTCTACGCTACTGGGGTTAGTTGGAGTGATTTGGCAATGTGATGGAAAATTGTTTGAAAAGGTTTCTTCTCTGAAGAGTTGGCTTGGTACAATGGTCACGCTAGTCTCTGTTCTCGCCCCTTTTGATCGTACCAAATATTTGGAGATGTTTCCATTGGACGAAGGAATCGCTCATTTAGTTGAAACCCTCTCATTGGGTGACCAAAAACTTATTTTCAAGATTTGGATTGAAAGAATTGGCAATATCAAGTCTCGAAAAGATTGTGTTGTCGAATAATCAAGGAATATCTTATTAAGTGGAAGAATCTTCTAGAAGAAGACGCAATTTGGGAGTCAGAGCATTTTCGACAATTATATCCTTCATTACCTTTGCTTTGAGGACAAAGCAATTTTAAGGGAAGGGAAATGCTATATACATAATAAATAATAAATAAAGCTAAAATAATAATAAAATAAAATATAATAAAGTGATAATAAATAATAATAATAAATGTAAAGTCATGACTCTTCGTACAAAGGGAACCTTGGCTATATTTAAGCCGGGCCCTCTTCAATGTAAAGATCATCATTCAATAATTAATCAATATATATATATATATATATGCGCCACTGAGCAAAATATTTTTATACAACACTTGACATGTGTCCTCTTGGAGTGGAGCGTTTCACATGTGTGAACCTACTTGTTAGAGATAAGTTGCTTGTAAGGGTTTAGGCCCACTTTGTATTGTTGGCCTTCCTTATTGTTATCTCTCAATCTCTTCCTAGAAGGAAAATTCCTAACCTTTTTCGGGGAGAGGCTAAGAGCACTATCAAACAAATCACTCACTGTCACTAAAGTGATTTGTTCCACTCTAAGGTAAACCTAGCCTAGGGGGGAATCCCTATATCAACCAAAGCCAAAATCGTTGCATTAAAGGGTGAGAGACAAACTTAGGTTGTTACTACTTAACTCACTCAAGAAAGGGGTACAAGCCTAAGAGACCTCAGGAAGTTCCTAAACCAAGCTCACAAGGAGCTCACACTACTAGTCCAAGATGCCCAATTTGAACACATTGAAGTTGGAGTGGGAGTTAATTGTGGAGGTTTAATCCCACAAAATTCCAATGGTTCTGTGGCTGTCCTTATACACACCTACAAGCGTGGAGAAGTCTCCAACACACTTGGTGTGTCCTTGGAGGCACAATGCCTAAGTCCAAACCCACTGTCACCTCGATTTGGACTTCTTCCGTCTAGGCTCACTCCTAGGGAAGCCAAGGGGAATAGACCCTACTTACTATGTAAGTTGATTAATTTGATCTAGGAGTTAATTTTAGTTTATTAAKTTAGGGGGAGACTAACCTATATGACAAGCAACAATGCAAATGCAAAGCTTCAATGACAATCAGACCTTTCCCTAAAAGGACAACTAAGACTAGTGCCTAAAGATTGGGTAAAGGGGTCAATTAAGTTTGTACACAAAGATACAAAGAATAATTAAATGATCTAATTACAATGAAATAAGAATATAATTTTACACTTGAGATAAATACAAGATGAAATATACAAATGAAATATAACAAGGATAAACTCACAATGAAACTAGCAAATTAGATAATTGCACAATATATACAAAAAAATTCAAAGAACCATTAGATCCAATACGCAATGAAGCATAAAATATCTAGAAACGAAACAATGGAACTTAACTTAACTTGGAAGTAACTTGCAAATGAGAACCAATGCACAACTTAGGAAAAGAGGAGACTTGGAAGAAAATTACCCAAAAAAAGATGGTGCGCAACCTTTAGAGATATATCACTTGAAAGTAGATGTGCCCAACTGAAACGTAACTTAACTTGCAAGATAGATAAATGCTTGTAAAGTAAAGTGCAAGAAAGTAAAAATGCACAACTTAGATTAAGATGAATAAACTTGAAAAGTGAAAGTTGTGTAAGTAAATCTTAGTAAAGATTTAAATCTTAGTTAAGTTAGATGAGGATACAAGCCTAGACTATGTGTCTACCCCTAAACTCTTACCGCTTTGACCAAAATGATTGCTGGGTTCTCAAGAAGAAGGGAAAACAAGGCCCTTCCCTAGCTCCACAGGTCAACCCAAAATGCTTGGGTGCTCAAGTAGGGGGGAGACCTAGTGCTGTGAAGTCGTCCCCGACTTAGCACCCCCTGTAGCCTCCACAAGTCACCCCTTTTTGATGGTGAAAGTTGTACGAGTTCGGGTGCCTAGTTAAATTAGATATGATTACTTCCAACTTAAAAGTTAAAGAATATGGCTACTTCCCAAATTAAAAGATATTAACAAGTTATACAAGTAATGCAAGTCTTACGATATTGCATGGGTTGGCTAAGCCAAACCATTTTGCAAGGTGTAGGGAAAATAAATCAATGCAAGTAAAAAGATTACAACTAGCCACACGACCTTACCTTAAGGACAAGTGGGAAAAAATAATGAAAGCAAAAACAGAAAATTAATCTATCCTAGCCTTACGATTTTGCATGGATTGGTAAGGCCAAATCACTTTGCAAGGTGTAGGCAAATTAATTATTAACGAAACAAAAAATTATTTTTAAATGAGAAGGCAAGCCCAAGAGACTCTCTTGGGCTGCTTACAATGCTGGAAAGAATTGAGAGAAGAAAGGGATTTTGAAACCCCAACTTGGGAGGCTCTTTTGGAGTGTTTTGAGCCCAAAAATGGGCAGCACCTCCCCTTGTTCTGGCGAGAACCTGCAAAAAACAACAAGCTAATGCTTGCTGGAAATGCTGCAAAAGTGCTTGAAAATACTCAAAAATTTCTGTTAGTACAAAATATAAATTTATATGTAAAAATATGAACATTAAATGTATATTTTTATGCTATTTTCAGAACATAAAATGCCTCAAATCAATAAAGAAAGATGAARGAATAGAACATAAATTTTTGGAGGCTTATGTTGGCCCAACAAGTAAATTTCCAGATCTGAAATCTACTTGTTTGAGCACCTTGGTGACCTGCAAATGGTGCCAAAACTTGCTACAAACCAGTCAAGAGGTGAGTAGATCTAATAAACAAGTAAAATACTTTACTAGTTCTATTAAAACTACCTCACTAAAACAAATAGAAATACTTCTACTTATTCTACCAAACAAAATACTTTGCTATGGATCTCTTAATCTAGGTAAGTAAACAAACAAAAACACTAGAAACAAAACAATGTCACCTCAATAATATTTGTATGACATCAAGAAGACTCCCAATGCCAAGATGGTGTTCCTCCAAAGCTTCCTTTATTCATAAAAATTTTGCATGCAAATACTTGTAGCAAAACTAGAAGAAATGGGAAAGAGAAAGAGAGAGGAGTGGGAGAGATTTGGGCATAGTGGTGTTGCTTTGGGAAAAGATTGTGAAATGAGGAGGTGGTAGGCATTCTTTTATACTTGGGAGGCAAGAGAGACCCCTCTTGGATGAGCTCCAAGTGTCACTCAACCAAAATAAATGATTATCTCAAGGAGGGGTGCACTTTTAGGGTTTTGGTCATCTTAGGGTTTGAGGGTTTAGTGAGGGAAGAGGGAAAAAATCTTTTCACTCACCCAATAGGTGAGTTAGAGGCTTAAGAGGGCGCACTTAGGGTCTAGGCTAGATTTTTGGTTTAATTTTTAAGTTTGGCCAAGATCTAGAGCAAGGGGGGTGCACTTTCCTTAGGGAGATGGTCACTTTAAGTTGTGGCTAAGCAATGGGGGGTTGATTAAGTTAGAAAATTGCTTTTTTAACTTAGGAAAAAGGTTAGGAAACCTTTCCCACTCTCTCTCATGTCTTATTTCCCTTTTTACAATTTTTGGCATTTTCACTCTGCGAAATTAAAGCAATTAATTGTTGACTTTAGACTGACTTGGACTCCTCATGAACATTGACCTAGCAAAAATTATCCAATTGAGCTGAAACTTGGTCCAAGGGTGTAGGGGGTCTCATACCATTTGTTTTGAGTAGTCACACCCCTATCAAAATCCCCTAGGACCAAATTTTTACATTTTTACATCAAATTTAATTAAAATTACCATTAAATGGGTAATTTTAATAAATAAATAAAAAAAAAACTATTAAAACTCGACGGAATTCCGCAAGACTCTAGAAGATGTCTAGCATGGTCATTTACAATATTCCTAGACCCTAGTCACCCATTGGGCTCGATCATTAGAACACCTTGTTGCCGTCCTTATGCACACTTGCAAACGTGAGCTAAGTCCTGCTCACTTAGTGTGCCCTCGGAGACACAATGTCTAAGTTCCTGCCCACACTGTCACCTTGACGGGAACTTCTTCCTTCTAGGCTTACTCCTAGGGAA
>SNQJ01S0251476.1:2602-12805 GCA_010110895.2 Picea sitchensis | reverse complement strand
GTTGCAACTTGCAAAACTGAGGTTGTAGCCTCATTATGAGTTGGTGCTCATATGTATGATACTGTAAAGAATGTAACCATTACTTATCATATAAAGGAAAAGAGGTTTTTACCCTGCATGGGTTTCCTTGGGAAATATTCGTCTCTGTGTTTCTCATATATGTGAATGATGCTGAAAGTGCCATTGTTTATTTCCCTACATTATTGTGATCATCATTTAGAGTCTCTACAAAGAGCTTAAAAGAACCATAATTGTTTAAGCATGGTATCAACTGATTCACCCCCCCCTCTCAGTTGTCTAACAAAATTTACCCTGTTTTCTTGTCCGTTATAGCCAGTCGCCCCTATCTACAATCATCCCCACTAATGTTGTTTTATTTGCAGGTATTGTTACAGTAATGGAGCCAAAGTCAAAATGAGCAGAAGGAGAGGAGAATCTGTTTCTCCCGCCTCCTGTCGACCTTGACAGGATTCCACCGGCCGACAAAGATTACTTAATCACAGATACTAAGTGCGATTTAGACTTCGCAGACCTTCAGTCATGACTTAAGGAAGTTTTCCTGGACCAGAGTGACGAAATTGGAATCTGGGAGTCCAACCTACCCCTGTATCTCTTCCCTCAGATTCACCATTTCCCAGAGTTTGCCCTCAAGTACCAAGCCCACAATATCCCCAAGTAAAGAGCCATTGTATCCTCCTCCGTGGAAGTTCTTTTCCTCATCACGCCAAAAGCCATCGACCAAATGATGCAAATATCCCAAGCCAACTCCACATCACCTTTAAACCTTGAAATCCTTATAGAATTATACCAAAAGATGACTTTTCCTCAAAGAGCTCAAATATTTGAGCTCTTTCTTCCACAATCCGCTCAGCGCCCCACTACAAATCCCCCTTATCCTTCCTCCATCTTCTCAACCAAAGGAAACCGGGTTATCACATCCCTATGCGCCTTATTGGGTTATTATTCAGATCAGTGGGTAGATGAGCCCATTTTGGGGTTTTTGTCTATTTTCTCCACTGATGAGAAGCCCACTACACAGTTCGATTTCAACATGTTCCTGGCGAATAATATTCACAAGGAATTTGTCAATTTCACCTCAGAAGGCATGTTCTGGTATTCTTCAATACTGGCATACCTGTTCGTTTTCTTCCAAGTGGACAAATTTACTTTTTCCATGCAGAAGATGGACAGAGATGGTAGACCCCAGGCAGTGACTACATGGACGCCCCTGCTCAAACATAACTCCACAGACATCAGTTTCAAGCAGTTCATTGATCAGTTCTACCACCTAGTGGTGAGTATGCTTAGCAGCAGATCAGAACCCAGGATTAATGACAAAGTTCAGATGATCCTTCATCTCTCTGATCATACAAAGACCGGCGATTGGTATTTTTACCAAGATCACACTAAGATCAGAACCTATGGGTGCGAGTTGGCTCTGTATAAACTGCCCAAATACTTACCTGTCAGAATTTTTGCTCTGGAATACATAAGACAGATGATAAACTCTGATGATATTCACTTTGTGTCTTTAAAGAAAAAGAAACAACTCAAAATCAAAGGGAAGATCGAGTCCTTCATCTACAATAATCGAAGCACAGGGGAAGAAGCAGACAGGTTGCTGAAGGAAATGAAATTATTTCCGAGTTTCACATGGCACTATGATCCATGCGGGATTATTTTTGAAATGAGGGTGAAAAACAAGAACATCTCGTATGTCCATGAATCTAGGCCTGAGATTGAAAAATTTGCAAATCAAACAGGATGGGAACCAAATATTTTGGTCGATACAGAACAATAGGACACCTCTGTCACTGTATCGAAAACAACCACAACACAGGCAGACAGGAGAAATGGTTTTCTCCACACTGGCACATGCTTCCACTACTTCCTCCAGATTACAAGTGTCTCTGAACAACGTCCAGACATAGTTGAAGTTGGAGAAGATATCATCCTTTGCCAAAGACAACAGGATCAAGACATTGGAGGAACTGGTCCTCAAGATCAGGTACGATCCCTTGAATGTGAAAGCATATGAGGAGATGATCAAGAAGAAAAATGTAGCCATAACATCTTTGAGGAAGTAATTGAAGTTGCCCCCAATAGTAGACTTGCAGGCGAAGGAAATAGCAGAAACAAAAGGAGAAAAAGATGAGATGCTTAAATTAATCATGGAGCAAAATGCACAACTGAAAGAAATGGAAGCTGAGATGGAAAAGATAATGAAAGAGAAAGAACAAATGAATCCCATGGAAGTCATTCCATTGAATGTAGTTCCACTCTCAGGAGTGAGCACAACATCACTAGCAGAAGTCCAATCAGTGAATCCACTGACGTCTCAGGAAAAGACGGTCGAATTGGCCAAATCTATGGAAAAGATGCCTGGAGGAGACAGAGATTAGTAGGCTCAAAAAAGAGATTGAGAACATTTAGGAACTCAAAACTTCTTATCAAATCATCTTTTCTAAGGAAAAACAAGTGTCAGATCAGCTCAAACAAGAGTTACAGCAGCTCCGGAAGCAAACAGTGGCAAGTAAAACGCTGGCCAAAGTTAAAGAAAGTGTCTAGACAGAAATCACCAAATCTATGAATGAGATATGGCCGATGATACAGATTATGTTTGAACAAAATGAATTGGTGCAGAGAATAAAATAGGACATCGAGAAGATCAGATCAGAATTAGGAGAGATGTCTGCACAGGCTAATGAAATCATCAAGTTCCTAAATTCTAAAACCAGAGAGGAATTGGAAGAGCTGAAAATTGAAGATAGAACAGAGACCATCCTTGAGGTCAAGAGAGTCTTGACCAAGAGAGGATTGATGCTACAACTGGAAGAAAAGGGTCATTCCATGGACCAAGGGGTACAAAAAAAATTCAGCAAGATTGAGGCTCTACAGAAGAAAGGTCTTCCTGGTCTGAAAGTAATAAACGACAAACTGATGACACTCCCACACTACAAAATGAGATTGGCCAATGTGGCTAAGGATGGTTCAAAGTTTTCAGGAATTCAAGGTAGCATCATTGGCAAGGCATTCCTAGATTCACTTCAGTTGGACATCAACATTCAGCATGAGATCCGGTATATCTTCATCACCAAGCCTACCTTTTCCAAATACACAAAAATGGATGAAGTCTACCGAAGGCTACTCAAAGTCAGTGTTCCCAATCATCTTCGATGGGAAGAGATTTGTGACCTGATCGAGTAGTAGATGAGTTGTCCCAGCCCATTCATCTATCCAGTCAGATGAGGTCGTGCAAAATCCTCCCCAACACTCAACCAGAAAACAACATGCAGTTGCGACACATCACCAAACAGTTCCTAGATTTCTGTAGATTGTTAAGTTAGTTAGGCTAAAAATAGATTTACCACGTCCTGATCTTTAATGACAGGATCGTTTGTAATTTTGGTTTATAAATACTTCACTTTTCGAAGTATTGAGGGTTGATCTTTACACCCCACGAGCTATCAGACTGTAATACTTTTCAGGAGATCTTCCATTAATACAAAGAGGCATTTTTACAGGATTCTTGCGTGTATTCATTGGTGATGTTTTTCTTTCTAAGTTTAATGCTATCCTCGCTTAGTTATCACACTTTTCGCTAAATCTAATATTTGAAAGTAATGAATGATGCAGGATTTATCTTCGTATACCCTGTTTCACACTTTGAAAGATTTTTATGTTTTATCTTCTGATTTTATGATAAAGAAATTCTTAACTGCTTCTTTATTGTAACAGACCTTCTCACCTTTTTCTGCTTTTCCTCATTTATGCTACTAAAATAATCCAATGATTATATTATCTCGCCCTGTGAAAGGTGTTTTTCGTTTTCTGGTTTGGATTTCATTCTTACGATACGGACCCCATAGCCCAACGAATGTGTAAACTATCTTAGCCAACCCGACAAACACTACAACAACAAAATGATCTTATTTGTTTACCTAGCATAATATTTTAAATTCAAACATATCTAAATCATATAGAGAGATCCCTCTCTGAAGTTGGTAGGGCTAGATCCCAGCTTCGAAGCGGTTGGATAAAGTTACCTCTTGTAGATTTCTTCTGTCCTGACAACCTCTAGGAAATTTGCAGGGCGTTAACATAGTGGTGACTCCACCGGGGGACAGAAATGAACAAATTTTTTAAACCTCACGTCCTTTTTCCCTAGAAGAAAAGATTGCTTCTGAAATATTGCAAATCTGAGGAAGAAGTAATGTTTAGAGGTTGTTAAAAACCAGTACATATTATTTTCAGACTCTTAAAACTAAAAGGTATATATATAAAAATTAAAAAGAAATATGTCTCCCAAAAGAGATTATACCCAATCTCATCCTAACCCATAACCTGCAATAGCAACAGATAATCTAGAACAATTGCTTAGGAAAAGGACCATTGTTGAAGGATCAGTAAGACATAATCCCCTTCGGAATTCCCCTTCTCTTCCAGAGGAGCTTGTTTCCATTCAGGATCTCGACTTTGACATCTTTTTCGAACAAATCCTGTTCAGAACAAAATCTGACAGCTTTGTGGTTGAAACCGTCCTAGACCCAACCGTTTTGCAACCCCAGACTCCTGAAGTTTTATCTCCCACTGCTAAACCTCAAACCACTAACTCTGTTCCAGCTAGCCCCTCCTCATTCTCATATTCTATCACCACTCCATCTATCATCTAGGTTATTGTCCCGCCCCCTCCACCTATCATGGCATCCAGATATTCTACCTTGGTGTTGGCCACACCTCTCCACTCTTTTCCCCAAGACTATCAAACGAGACTTCCAAAGTTTGATGGAACAGGACCCTTGAGCACTCAACAACACATTGATAAAATGAATGATTATTTTGATCTACAGGAAGTAGATGAGGTGGACATTCAAATGAGATTGTTTGCCCAGAGTTTGATGGGTGACATTAAAAATGGTATAAAGGTTTACACGCTCCCTCAATCCTTGAACTTACCGAATTCCAAAGGAGTTTTCTAGACAGATGGGAGGTAAAGAAAAACCCTCTCCAAATATTGTCAGAATACGAAAATATCAGAAGAAATCAAGGCGAGACAGTACAAGATTACTGCACCCATTTCAATAACCTATACAATGCAATTCCAACCGATATCAAGCCTCCACAAGGCTTAGCATTGATAAAATTCCCTGATGGTTTTGACACTGATATGTCATATCAATTAAGGGAAAGAAACTCCACCACCCTAGAGGACATGCAGAAAAGTGCAATAAGTGTGGAGGCCAACCTGTTGGAAAAAAGGGCAAGACAGAGGATAGAGAGGAGAGTCACAATCAAAGAGGAATCTTCCACATCAACTTCTGATTCCAAATTGGATTCCTTGGCTAGAGAAATGGAAAGAATGATGGAGAGACTTATTGTATCCAAAAGAAACCCTCCTAGAGAAAACCCACCAGCTCCTCAAATTCGAAATCCTAACTTTTGAAGAAACCCTCCTCAAATCAGGCAGAGAGATCCTAGGGATCAAATGGAAAAGAGAGGTCATGATCAACAGATCAGACCTCCCCTACAATAAAATTATGTTGACGAAGGAGAGTAAGTAATTGAAGAACTGTAGGATACTCACATAAACCTCATGGGAATTCATGATAACGAAGCCATTTTCCTTACCCAGGAAGAGCAAGAACTTTTTCTTCTCAATCAAACAAAGGTAAGTGAAGAAGATGAAGACACCGAACAACAGGCATTTGAAAATTCTATTTTGGAGGTACACTGGAAGTACAATCTGAAAAGTAAAAAGACAAAAGGAAGTTCTCCAAAAAAGGTGACCGAAACAAAGAAGATAGTCGAAACCCAAAAATCTCTTGAGCCTTCTTTTGAGAAGAAACTTGAGAAGGGTAACGCTGAAGTCCCAACAAAAAGAAACCTTACTATTCTAAAAAGATCATCGCAGTCTAAGGTTTCATCAATTAACCCATCGGATACTTTTGGCCAGAAGATCGTGGTGGACAAATCAGAATTGCTAATCCAAAGTAGAGCACCCACACCTTTCAGCCTCGAAGGGGAATTATCCAAAGTAAAAATTCCCATTCCCCTTTCCGAGTTGTTGAGAAAAGACGCTTACCATTCACAGGTGATTAAAGCTCTGACTATTGAACCTGATATAGGTACAAAAGCCTTAACTGTTGGATAAAAAAAACATTCAGATACTATGAACCTTACAGATGATCAACCTGAACTCATGTTCAGTCCTGAAGTGGATGGTCAGACCGACAATGGTGTTGTCGCTCCTTTTTACATCAGCCTTAATATACATGACCTGATTTTGCATAATGCTATGCTAGATTCAAGTGCTTCCCATAATCTGATGCCTAAAGCAGTGATGGAAAAACTGGGACTTGAATTTACCAGGACTTATAAGGACTTGCACTCTTTTGACTCTAGTAAAGTTATATGTATCGGTTTAATCAAAGATCTGTGTATCACCCTGGTTCAGATTCCCGGGAAGAGCATGGTCATGGATGTTGTGGTTGCAGACATTCCCCCGAAGTATGGTATGTTGTTGTCCCGATCTTGGGGGGCCAAGTTGAAAGGTACTTTGCAATTGGATATGTCGTATGCCACTGTCCTAGTTTTTGGTCAACAGAGAAGACTATACAAAGAAACACTGATGAAGTACATGGTTAACAGCCAAGAAAAACCACATAACTATCCTCTGTACTCTGCACATTCTGACCTGGACTCCTTCATCCTATACAACGATGGCGATGTGGGAGAACAAACCATTCAGCTGGAAGAATATACATTTGGTCTGGATGAAGGCCAAGAAGTCATTGAAGCAGAAAGACAGAAAAATGTGATAACTAAAGAATTGCCAGCTGATTTCTAGAGAATGGACTTTGATGGAGATGTGAGAAAAGAAGGAGCTGGAGTAGGAGTTTGGTTGCACAATCATAGATCCAGGTATTCGGAACACCATTCTTACAAATTAAATTTTCAGTGCACTAACAATATTGTCGAGTATGAAGCCTTGATGCTCAGTGTGAAACTTCTAAAGAAGGTTGGTGCCAAACAAATTATGGTGAGAGGTGATTCTGAATTAATAATCAAGCAAATTAAAGGTGAGTATGCAGAAAAACACCCTCATCTTAGAGCTTATAGGAATGTTGTTCTCGATGCCCTTAGATGTTTCACTGAAGTTGATTTGCAGGTGATGCCTAGGGGACATAATATTTTGGCAGACGGGTTAGCTACATCAGCAGCCACATGCATGATTCCTTTTTGTTCCACTCGCACATACACGGTAGAAGTGAAGTGAAAACCGATTGTTCCCGACAACATCAGATACTGGCAGGTATTTAGTAATGATGATCAAATCGAAGACTTTCTGCAATGTAAAAATGATTTCGAGTATACAAACATAGACTTAGAAAATGAATATGAAAATGTAAAAAGATCTGATTTTGAAAATGATAGTGTAAATAATATAGATTCAGGAGAGTTAGGGGACGATGAGATGGAAGTTGATGTTTAACATTTGAGAAGTAATGTTTTACCTAGGGGTTTAGTTCCTTTAGAGGACTTATTTGATTTTAATGATGTAGCTAAAAAACCGAAAATTGAAGCCAGTGGTCAAGAAGTAGAAGATTGTAATATAGGAACAGAAGAGAAACCCAAGATGGTGAAACTTTCCAAATCATTACCCCTTGAGAAGAAACTCAAATACATTGAGCTTTTCAAAGAATATTCAGACGTATTTGCTTGGGGTTATGAGGACTTGAAAGCTTATGACACTAGCATCATACAACATAGAATTCCAATAAAAGAAGACCAAAAACCTTTCAGACAAAAACTTAGGAGAATCAATCCCAAGTTACTTCCTTTGATAGAAAAAGAAATAAAAAAACTGTATGATGCTAAAATCATAGTCTCGTTACGGTTTTCCAAATGGGTTTCAAATTTGGTCCCAACACGAAAGAAATCTGGAGAAATCAGGCTCTGCATCGATTTCCGAAATCTGAATAAGGTCTCTCTGAAGGACAATTACCCATTGCCAAAAATGGATCACATATTACAAAGGGTAGTTGGATCCAGTCAGATCTCTTTACTGGATGGGTTTTTAGGTTATAATCAGGTACTCATTCACCCAGATGACCAAGACAAAACCGCTTTCACAACCCCGTGGGGTACTTTCATGTATGTGAAAATACCTTCTGGGTTGATGAACGTCGGGGCCACATTCCAGAGGGCGATGGATATCTCTTTTGTGGAAGAACTTGGAAAATTTATTGTCATCTATCTGGACAACGTAACTATGTTTTCCCAATCTGATGATGAGCACTTACGACATCTCAGACGAGTTTTTGAGAAATGCAAGAAATTTGGGATTTCTTTGAATCCTAAAAAGAGCCTTTTCGAATTAGAGGAAGGTAAACTGCTAGGACACATAATCTCCAAAGACGGAATTAAAATAGACCCCAGCAAAATCGAGGCCATTCAAAAATTAGAACATCCAAGAAACATCAAAGAGTTACAGTCTTTCATTGGAAAAATAAAATTTCTGTGGAGATTCATACCCAACCTGGCTGAGCTTCTCAGAAACATCACAAACATGTTAAAAAAGGACACAAAAATAAAATGGGACACTGAGTCCAGGTAGTCTTTCGAACAAGTCAAACGCACACTCACGTAGGCTCTAGTCTTGATCAGTCTTGATTTCACCAAATATTTCTATCTTTTTTCTTTCGCCTCTGAACATACCATTGCAACAGTATTACTACAAAAAAACAACGAAGGGTATGAACAAACCATAGCCTTTTTCAGTAAATCTTTAAGAGATGCTTCTTTGAATTATAAAATAATGGAGAAACAAGTTTTTGCTTTGGTAAAAGCTATAAAATATTTTAGGGTTTACATTCTCCATTCCCACACCATTGCATATGTTCTGAATGCAGTAGTAAATGACATTTTAACTCAGGACAATCTGGATGGACGAAGAGGAAAGTGGATTGCTATCATTCTGGAGTATGACATAGAGATTAAGCCTATGGAACTGATTAAAGGTAAAGGTCTAGCAAAATTAATGGCTAAATCAAATTTCCATGCTCTTGACATTAATTTCTTAGTTGCAGCAGATGAACAGGGTGAGCAGGCGACTCCAAGTGTGAGAGAGGTATTTATTAACTCTCCATGGTACGTGTTGTAGGAAAATCTCCCTGCAGACAGGTAGATTGCCTCTAAGGCTTGACCTTAACCCTAGAAAGAAAAATTCTTAATGTGGACACTGACTTCCTTTCAAATCTATCTAAACTAATACATGAGAAGGAAGGATAACAGAAGTACCTCTTAATCTATGTTTGTCCCTGCACGCTCCGAGTTGTGCTCCAATCCTTTGCTCCTCGCTGAGTTCTGCAGGAAAACAAGATACGACCACTTCCTACTCTATTGATATTAGATTGAAAAAAGATCTATCAATTAATGATAAGTTCATGTAACATCAGACACAAACTAGAAAGAAACAGGCCAAGCATGTCATATTAATGAGAATAACGACAACAATGCTTACAATCGTAGATGCGAATGCGACAACTTCATCAAGTCCCCTTCGTCTAACCCTTGCTCGAAAGATCCACAACCTGGTTGATAGAAGCTTCACTGATCACTTCTCCTTTGACTGACTGTGTATTTCCTATGAGATCATAGGTTTCATGCTAGCAATTCTTCCTCCTTTCCACCATCATAGAGCTTGTTTATATAGGTTGGGAGGAGCTTAACCTCTTGAGTTATGTTTAGAACAAGTTGGGAACCTCCTCCTTAGATCAGGGATCTCTTGATGAAACCAAGAATTTGAGTACAACTGCCTCCTAATCTCGAAAGACCGTTTCCTTATTCTCCTCACCGGGCTAACAACTGACCCAGATTAGGGAGCGCTCCTTCAAAAGGGGCATCAGAGTGCTAGAACTCTCCCAGAGAGGCTTAAGGGGAGCGCCAGTGCTTCAAAAGAGGGAAGCGCTCCTATAGAGGGGTAAGGAAGCGTTATAATGCTCCCTGAGGCCTTATAGGGGAGCGCCAGTGCTCCTAAGGCTGTTTCAGAGGAGAGTTTACCCTCAAAACTCTTGATTGGAAGCTCTTTTCAGGTGTTAAGAGATGTTTGACTCCAGTGAACCAGTTCTCCTTCTTCAAACCAAGTATATAAGATGTTTCAAGTGCCTCCTTAGTGTCTTCATCATGGCAGTATGATTCAAC
>SNQJ01S0251475.1:0-12805 GCA_010110895.2 Picea sitchensis | reverse complement strand
TGGAAAGTTTGTACATCTGGTGGGGGGTAAATGAAAGGCATTTGGGTAATGGCTTGGGGGACTGTTTCCCAAAATGGGATATGGCCCTAGGGGAGGGGAAGATCAGGAATGGGTAGATTTGAACAAGTTCCAATATATTCCTAAGGGAGGTATTATGCGACTAATGGGACATCAGGGGAAAAAGAGGCCTTGGTGGGAGGGAGAATATATTCAGTTTCGTTGGATGAGAAAACACATACTTGATTGGAAGGATGAATGAGCGGTGGTGCACCATGGTACATCCCAAGCAAGGATGGGTCTTTGAAAATTTTGGGGCCCATCTCGATGAGTGGGTATGTATCGGGATTAGTGTGGACGAATGGGAGGATATTATCGATGTTGGCAGAAGGGTTAGGCTCATAATGTGAAACTTGATTGATGGTAATGATCTTCCCATTATGGGGGAACATCATGGTTCGAAATATAGAAGAAGAAATTGCCTTCATAGCATACATGTAGCTACGACCGAACAAGATAATGTAATCGAGTGGGGCATCAATAACCTCAATATCAATGAGAATGGTGTTTCCCCCGAGTTCTATAGGGAAATTTTGGAAGAGCCCTTCAGGAGAATATGGTCGTCCATCATAAGCTCTTAAGGTAATGGCAGATGGTATGAGTTCGGGGGAACTAAGTTTCTGCCATACAGATTTGGACATGATACATGTTGATTCACCTTCATCAATGATCCATCAATGAATGGTAATGTTTCGTATTTTCACGGGGATTTGAAAATCGATAAGAGTGGGGAGGCGAGGTTCTCCATTTTTGAGATCAAATGTGATGAGTCGGGTATCAACAGGGTTGACTACCCCCAGGGCTGAAAGTAATGACTTCCGTTGAGTGGGACAAGTTTGAAGGACTTCTAAGACTGACATGGCAACCAGATATTGTGCCAATTCATCGACCAAACTGTAATTATGAGCCGCCCTAGCCTAAGGGTTGTGGACATTCCTACACAATGGGATGCGAGGAATACGAAGGGGTATTTCCATATTAGGGTGAGGAATCATTAAGGGGGGTCCAGTTGTGACTGGGGTTGCTTCTTAGGTGGTGGGAGAAGACTCAGGGGGTGTTCTATATTGACGACTGCGTGTTTGCAGAAGGACTTCTTCCTCACTGGTGAGGAGGATAGTGTGATCGGCAGGATTTCCCGTATTGGGATACTATCCCAACTGTGGTGGGGTCGGATGCATGTCTTGTTGGGTATTTATCACACCTTGGTGTGGAATGGGGTTTTGTAGCATGGTTGGGGGTGGTTGTTGCACATATTGTTGTCGAGCCTATGGAGGGGCAGGTAGTGCTGAGGGATGTGGTCCATTCACAGAGTCTTTCATCCATTTAAAGACAGGGATTTGAGGGAAATGGTGAGTATAGTGACAAAAATCACCGCAAAGGGCACAAGGGAAGTTTGTTTGAATATTTTTGTTGTTATTTCCTTGGATTTTGTTGTGATTTCCCCCTTGAGGGTTCCGGTTCCTCAAATTCTAGTTGCCCCCAGCCGGTTGGTTTTGTTGGGGATGGTTTCCTCCTTGCCCTGGATTATTATTGTTCCACTTTTTTCCTTTATTTTTCACATTATTCGATTGATGGGTCGAGTTGGTCGTATTCAGTTGTTCAAAATTTTGGTATTGTTGAATGGAAGAGGACTGAACAAAATTAACCCCAGTCTATGGGTTTTCTTGTGGTGGAGCCATGGGTTGTGGGGGACCAGGAAATGGAAAGTACGAATCATGTTGTGATGATCTGTAGGGTACATGGGAAGGTGTGGCTCTTTCACTAGTGCTTAGGGTATAATTTGTGGTAGAGGGGGTACCAGAACTTGGTTGGATAGGTGGGCGTATTGTGGGTGTCGGCGAGGGTCCATTTATGGGTGGAGGTAGGGTAACAGGGTATGTTTGTTGATAAGGGGGAGGAGGATAATAAGGTATTCCTCCATATGTCGGTGGATACTGAGGGGTTCCATACATTGGTGGTTGTTGGGGATGTGAATTGTGGTGTGTAGTTGTACCAATCAATCCATCTGTTGAGTGAGACATCCTAGTTTTATCCTGGTCGAATGGCTTGGGTCTCGAGGCATCAGGGAGTACTGTATATAAGTATCCTGACTGGGAATAGATGAGTTCGAACTATTGGGCCTTGCTAATGGCTTCTTCTTTAGACTGGGGCAAGGTGGCAGCCACATCTTTGGCAAGGATGGAAACAAGTGATTTGAGGAACCAATTGAGACATTGTTGTGGAGTAGCTTCAGCTTTGCAGAGACTACGCCACCGACGCCATTCATGAATGTGGTCAGCGATGTGCATGGCAGAGGTTTGTTTAAATTCTGAGTAGTTTGAGGCCATTGTCATGATGAATTGGTAGTTGAAAGAAGGTCAAGAATTCTTTGGCCAAGGATTCAAAGGTCACATGGGACCTAGATTTTTCTTCTACATACCACTTAGTTGATGGGCCAGTGAGTGTACGTTGAAATAACCTCAATAAAACGAAATTGTCTGTGATGTTGTTTGAAGAGAACCATAAGTGAAAGGTCATGATATGGTTGGCAGGATCATCTCCCAGGTTTCCTTCGAACTTGGGGATGTCTGAAGGGAGTTTGGTAGGCATTGCAGGCCATGCGGGGTTGTGCAATATACGATCATTGGTAAGTTTAGTTAGATCCGGTATGTTGAGGGAAGCCAAGTAAGGAATCTAAGGTGGTGGAGGAGGATTAGCTCCATCCATAGTGTGAGTGTTTTACATACCTGACCCTTGAGGGGGACTAGGTGGGTTTGTACTTCCCCCTTGAGAAGAAGTTGGCCCCCTACTTTTGTGGAAAGGAGAGTGTGGGGATGTTTGACCTTGGAAAGTGGATCCAAGTAAGGTGGAACCAAGAAAAGTTGATCCTAAGATAGTGGCACTCACAGGGGTGTGATAAGGTGGAGCCGATGAGTTGGCAAACTAGGAACTCCCCCTATAATAGGAGGGAGATTTAGCAAGCATCTGGAATGAAGGGGGTTATGTGGGTCCCCTATGATGTCTGAATAGCTGAGTGGATGTGTGTGAATGGTAGTGAGAGAAATAAATAAAAAAGATCCTTTGCCGCAAATTTTGAACCTTCACAATATATTTCCTAATCATACGTAATCAGAAGGGCATCATACATAAATTAATTTGATAAAGAAGCATATATGTGGATAGGTGGATTTCGTCTGTGTGGGAGAACAAAGAAAAAAATGTTTGTGTTCTAAAAGACGTAACGTCTTTCCTCTCAAATAGCACTGGACCTTCCAATAGCACTCGATAGTGGGGTCTGAAGCCACCGGAAGAGAAACTAGTGAAGGATGAAGGAATCAATTATAATGAGGGGTAGAGGAGGCATATCCCAAAAGAGCTGGTGATATTTCCCAATAGATGCACAAAATTTGATCAGGGTGCAATTGCAACCCACAATTGCCACCTGGGTGGATGTCCTAAATTTTGGTCACTAGGTGCCTTGGTCAAAGTGCAGCATTTAGATTTTCAGCCTAAGAAATGGGTCACGGGTTGGATCCCGTCCAAGAGGTGGATCCCTTCACGAGTATCTCCATGCCTTATGGTGTAGGAACACTTGACTTGGAGGATTTAAAATTTCCCTATTTGCCAACTTCTAAAGTTTTGACAATGTGAGAACCAGATAACGGGAAGTTATTTGGATGCCTATCCCCGAGATCCTACCTAGACTAAAAAAATTCTTTTGGCACCTCCTGTTGAGGAAAAATTAGTGAGTTCTTAGAAAGATTTTAGGTGTGGTTGTTTGAGAGATTGGGGGTGTGAACCAACCTCGTTGAAATTAAGTGGGAGTGGATAGTCTTGTCAAGAGAAAGGGTGGGGTGTTTCAGAATCCCAATGGAGGAAACTTACTTCAACCTCCATGATTTCTAGATAAGACTATGTGAGTGATTTTTGAAATTTGTGTGTGAACAAGTGAAAGTGTGCCAATTTTTTAATAATTTAGGTGTCACCTTGTTGCATGTGGACTTCGCTTGGTCCTTACAAGTTTTGATTACCTAAGGTACTATGTTTCATTGGTACATACTTGTGGAATTTTAAAGTCCCTAGGAAACTAGCATGTGGACATGTGGGTCCTTACTATTCCTTTAACTCCCTATTATGATTTAATCTAAGAAATCTTTGAAACTATCCTAGATTGTGGACATGTGGGCATGTATGGGCCCGTTACAAAAAATTTAAACTTCCCTAGTGATTTAATCTAAGAAAGTAAATTTCAACACTATCCTATCTTTGTAACATGTGGGCATGTATGGGCCCTTACAATTTTAAGATGTGTTTGAAAAATAAACTAAGAGAAGTCCCGAGGGGGGTTGTTGTCCTCTCCTAAAGATTTTGTCTTTTTAAGGGAGATGAAATTGTCCCTCAACCTCTTTCTGATTCTCAAGATCGCTTTGGAGCGCGAGAGAAGATCATACTCAACAATTGATATCCAATTTCTGGTCCCAATGCAAGTTTTAAATGTGATATAGAATGATTCCCACTTAACCTTTA
The DNA here is from genome assembly GCA_010110895.2 of Picea sitchensis. Classification (NCBI taxonomy): domain Eukaryota; kingdom Viridiplantae; phylum Streptophyta; class Pinopsida; order Pinales; family Pinaceae; genus Picea; species Picea sitchensis. The sequence goes on along the minus strand of SNQJ01S0251475.1, from coordinate 8,242 downwards.
ATCAAAGCAAGCCATCCATGTGGCAACATGAAAACAAAAAGAGGAAAAAATTATGATTTTAACCCCCTAAGTGCCTATGTTTTGAATAATCCCTTTATATGGAGAGGGAATGTAAGTCTGGTGTAGATTACAATATGCATGGAATCAATTTTAATAAGGCTATGGGCCCTCCATAGATCACAAAAAGCTTATAATGTGTATTTTTCTACACAGGTGCATGGGTCTCAGAATAGATAGAGGAACTTTGAGCACAAATGCGCGAACTAAAAGAGATTTATGGGTGCAAGTGCACAGAAGGCACTGAGTAATACAGTGGTTTTGGCACACATGTGCACGATGCACAATTGTGGGTCAATAAACCCGTACACACCTGTCACACGGCCATGAAGAAAATTTTGAATGGAATTCTCTTAACTCAACTTTGAATTTGATGTTTTGTAGGTTGGCTTGGGTCGGTTATGGTACCTGCAGATTAAATAAACAGAAAGAAGAGATAAAATAACCCAAAGGGGTAGGAAATTGATACCTTTCCCCAGTATGGTCGCCAATATGTTTCACCTCTTTTGTCACCTAAATGAGAAAAATAATGGTGCTTACAAGCCCAGTTGGGTCAGCTAGGCAAGACAGCAGTAAAGAAAAGGGTTAGAAAGATAAAGAAAAGAATTAAACTAAGAATGATAAAAACAATTAAACTATAGTGCATAAGAACATAAGGACAAGGAACAAACAAGACTCATGCCACCAATGGAAAGGATTGTATTAGTGGAAAGAAAACACCAAGAAGAAATAGATACTTTGGGTCCCCTCTTCCTCCAAGGGAGGGCTCTTGAACCCCCAAATATTGATCTCTTCTTACAAATGAGAAACTAGGATGAAATGGTGAAGAGAATCAAAATCACATTCATTCTAGAAGTGATATGAATGGCTAAGTGTAATGGTGCTAGAATACTCTTGATAAGGAAAGAGGATCCTCCAAGAGAATACCAACAGCATAACAATATAAATGAATTCCTTGAAAATGTAGTGCACCCATGGCTTCCTTTTATAGCATAACTTTGAGTCATTATTCAACCAACTTTTAGTGTGAACAAGGGGTTATTTAGGGCACCTTTAGGTCTTTGACCAGCCACCCAGCTGGATTCAGCCGATATTTGGATGTCAAATCGACTTGGAAGCTGAACCAGAAGTGGGTGGGAGGCCGACCAATATCATAAATGCGTCGTTCTGATTTGTGCGTGGCTTTTTGTGTCCACAGCCTCACATCGGGCGCATATGCATTTTTTCGACATTTTCAACTGGCACACGTGCGCGCACTTCCTTTATATCCTTAACACATGCTGATTTTATAACTGGTTGTATAGTTTTAAACCTTTTGGAAATGAATTTTTGGTGATTTTTGGTCCATGGGTGAACTAACAGTTGTTTGAAGATGTTGGATTCATGTAACCATTTGCGGATGAAATTTCAGTGATAATACAAACCATCTTGGGTCAAACAATACTTGATGGCCTTTAACTTAAGTGCCCTCTTCTTATGATCGACCAAGTGGTCAGGGAAAGAAATATTCTTGAGGTAATAGAAAATATTTGCATATCGTTTGTCATGTTCAAGATTAGTCACTATCACATTTATTTTTTCATATTTTCTCAACTGTATGGATTCCTTGTTACTTTCCATAAACATATAAGTTAAACCTTGTCCTTTAATTTTTTTAGTGGGTTTTATCTCTAGGTCATATTCTTGGATTTTAGACACTCACTTTCCCCTGGTCCCTAGGAAATCTTGTTGAGTCAGCGCATCCTTCACTACTGGGTAGGCGACATAAGCCTTGATCTTATTGTATCTAACATAGCTCCTAAAATTCTTAAGGAACTTAACTAAGGAATAGGCCTTGTTGGCCCTTGACTAGGTTTTTTGGAAATGCTGGTCATGTTTGACCAATTTTGGGACTTTGACAGGCTGGTCAAAGATGAAGCGCCAGGCAAAGCGGAGATTGAGGGATATCGCCCACTTTTGTGAGATTTTTGGGTTTAGGGTTTATGTAACGGTTATGGGATGTTGGCCCATGGGTCTTACCCATTCTTAAGTCATTTTTGTAATGTATAAATAGATATCTAGGCGATGTAGGAAACATACTAGATCTAAGAGGCATGTGGTGCTAAGTGTTCCATTGTGCTAAGTGAAAGTGATGTAAGTGGTTGGATCTATGTGATTGATTTATATTTGTGCATATTGTATATCGAGAACTTGCAGGGATAAGTGCAAGTGATTGTAAGAAAGGCTTTGTGTTATGCCAAGCTCGGGGAAGGAGGATCTGGTGAGGTGCATGCATATCTCTTGTGTTATGCAAAGTTGGTTTTGAGGCTCTATGCATGTAAGGAGATTGATAGAAGATAATAAATAAGATGAAGAGTTGGTGGACGTAGCCCCATGCTGGGGGTGAACCACGTATATCATGTGTTATGGTTTCTTTGTGTGATTGATGTGATTTATGCTTAGTGTTTCCATATTTGTGTATGTTATATGCATCTGATATAGTATCTTAGTGTTTAGTAATGTGAATGAATGTTATATTTGCTCTATTTCTATGTGCTAAGTGCTTGGATGTGTTAGATCTTGTTGAATACTGCGTTGTTCTTTAATTAGGGTTTTACCTACGATGTGAATAAGGGTTAAATGCTAATGAATGTTAACTGCTAAGTTCTCCATTAAGTATTGTAATCACATATATGTGTCCCAGCTAGGTTGCAGACACTTGATTCCTGCAACCACCCTTGCCTCTACCTTGGGTGAGACTTCATCTGTTTCGCAGGTGTTGTCAAAAGGGCCGGTAGTTAGGATTTTGTTGGTGCATTGTTGTAGCATTGAACCCTAGGTCTATCCCTATGCTAACAAATGGTTCTGTTGCCAGGACCTAAAATTGTGATTGTTGGGAACTAAGGAAAAGAAGAAATCTTTGTGCATAGATCTGTTGTTGTAGTGCGTAGTACTCTACTTGACTTGTGAAGCTCTGTGCTAAGAAGGGAATCAGATCTGAAGAAAAGAGGTAAGATCTTAAAGCTTTGTGCTCTGATAAAGGTAAGATAAGTGGAAATTTTTTCTTCAAAAGAATGGATATAGGTATTTTTAATAGATTTGGTCCTAGTCTGAAAAATAGGGCACAGCTCGAAGAAAGATGATATGATATGAATAGATCTGATAGAAATAGTGAAAGAAAGAATTTTTTGTAGGTCCATCCCTATGATCCCAGTGCGCAGTACAGGAAATTTTGGGGATCATTTAAGAGAAAAATAGGATTGACATTATTCTATAATTGTAGAAGACCGAGACATCTTGCTAAGGAATGCCCTGGTAGAGGTCCTATTTTCCTTTGTTGTAAAGATACTAGACATGAAGTTTTGGATTTACATAGAATGATTGATAAAGTTGAAAAGATGAATATGAGACAAGAAAACCCTGAGGAAGGCCAAGAAACTAAGAATATGCTAAAGAACCAGAAAGAATCAGAGGTTATATTATTACAGATGAAAGAAACACTGAATGATCACAGAGACACCAATTTATCAGAGATCTTAAAAGGAAAAGAGTGCATAGAAACAAGAATAGGAGACTTTGACATAGACTGTGTATTGGATGCAGAAACACAGGTGAACATTATGACAAAAAGTACTTAGGAAATCTTAGGAAATCCTGTTATGGTTCCTTCACTGGGAGGAATAGGATTGTTTAAAGGAAAGATAATAACCCTATGTGGAATACTTTTCGATGTACGTATGATTTCTCATGGAGCATCGACAGAAGAAGAATTTGAGGTTATTAATTTTGTTGAGAACAATTCCCCCTTTACTCTTTTGCTAGGAAAGACCTGGGTTGAGAAATATCAGATCTGAAGGAAATAAGAAGAGGAAGCTATAGAATATAAAAAGCAAGAATTAAGGGATTTTATGGCTAGGAGAATAGCATGCTTACTATAAGAACAAGAGGACAATTTGAAGCAACTGAGGGACAGATACCTAGATGTCGAAGTGGAAATAACTCAAGAAGACTTAGAGAACTTATCCATACAGGAGAGTAGAGCATCTACTCGATAAACAATAAGAGAATAAGTATTACCCTCAAACCCTGTGAAAGACCCTCAGATGTGAAAAGTTACTATGCCAAGAGGAGATAAGAACAAGAATGGAAAGAGGAATCTAGAGACACAAATCATAGGAAAGAAATCTAGAAAACTCAGTAAGAAGAAAGTAAAGCTAGAAAAATTGCAAGAGGTTCTAGAGAGGACTTCACAGAAGGAAGGCTTCCAGAACTTGAACCTTGCCAGAATAGCAGAGCAGCACAGATTGGCACTTCGCCACAACGGAGTGATATGACCATTGGAGGCATCCCAACTGTTAGACTGACACTCCAGAATGACTATAAATGCAGTCATTGTCGGAACGTTCACCATTGGACCATTGGGACCATGCCATAACGGATGGAATTGAATTTATTGAGGCATTCCTACCCGTTGGAAGAATCTATTACAATGTTATCTATTTAACCCGTCATATGTCTTACCATGGACACTTTTTTCAATTGTGATTATTCAAACCCACAGAGAGTTGACTATTACCACGCAGTGCTTATTGAGACCTCACCATCTATTCTGCCACCTTGATTATTTGTTCACCGACTTGAGATATCATATCTCGAGCATGTATGTCGGGTGAATTTAGCTTAGTAGAGAAATTATTCGAAGATATTCTCATAGACCTCATGGCTGAGAAGGTCATGTCCACAGGAGCACAAGTTTCATCGACAAGAGGATTGCAAGCATCCCCATCGACTACACGTCGATCTGGGCCCTCCCAAACTACGATAGAGAAATGAACCAAGCATCATGATGACTTGGTGAATGTGAAGCTCATCCCATCAATCATGGCCGACTACATCCTGCCTCTGGCTGGCGCGGTGAGTCCCGACAACATCCCAAGGGACTTTGACTACACAGTGATCACTGCGTACCTCCCGAAGGGGATACACACAGTAGGACTACAGTTGGAGAGGATTATGACGCTTAAGATCAGTGACTTCAACTTGGGAGATCTCAAAAACTATGGAATTCTTTCACCACACAAGTACTTGACCAAGACAATAGGAAAGAAGTCGAAGATAATCCCCCCTCCATGGACTATGGACATCACGAGGTCCACCATTCTTAATGTGATGAAGATCCCACACTTTGGAAAACATCAGGAGGTTAACGTGTGTGTTAAACTCTTGTTTTCGTGATTCCATGGAGGTTACTTATGGTTGGACAAGTGCATCACAGTAGATCCGACATTGATCCACTGGATTGAGCATGCAAGGACCAAACCCACGGGACTTTTACCCAGGGGAGGTTGCAGATCGGGCCTTGGAATAAACAATAAAAGACACTTGTGGCGATGTGGAGAAGGGGAAGCAGGGCTATAAAGTAGCCTCCATCCATAATGGCGTAGTGTGACTAGCATGCCAGTTGATCGTTGGTAAGCTTGTCAGGAAGAATAGGCCAACACAAGTCACGTGGTTTGTCGTCGACCTCGCAGGAAAATGTGTTGAAGGGCTGCAAATGAACTGGGCAAGCTACCTCATCAACCAATTAGAGAAATACTGCCACGAAGCTCAGGATCAGGGCTATGAGTTTCATTTTAGTTGGTTGTTGATTCTCATTGGCTTCATTTCTTGGGAGATGCTGGAAGGAGTGGCCTTCCGTGAAATTGAGCCATCTGAACCACTAGTTGCAAATTTCACTACGCTATGGTATTTGAGTGACATGGCAAAGCAATGGCAGTCAAATGTGGTGTTCCACATTTATTATATGAAGATGAAGAGGGCAATTGAATCTTTCCCTCGCATGACGTCGAACACACTTCCTAGGTTCAGGCCAATCACGAAGTTTCGTGCAAACAGGCAGTTCATCTATATCATTGTGCATGGAGACGAACACAAACAAGAGATCTAGTCCTATTACAAACTCACAAAGGAGGACATGGAAGAAAAAAACAAGGAATGGCCTGCAGAGTTCCTTGTACTAGTTGAACAAGAATAACTCTCCGACCCTGACCTCATCGGAAGTCCTATAGTCACTCGCGAAGAATATGATGCACCCAACAGCAACAGGAATAAAAAGAAGGAAGAGGTGCAGGAATTGAGCAGTGCACCAAAGGAAACTACATCATATTCACCGGAAGGAGGAGGTGACAAACTAGAAAAATAAGAGGATGAAGGGGAAGAAGACAAGAAGAAGCACGGCGAAGTAACACTGCTTAAAGATCCCCTGACAAAGACAGAAACATCCAAGAAAAGAAAGGGTTCCCCGACAAAATCTTCATTGCAGAAGAAGTCAAAAGCCAATAAACCTCCATTCCACACTGTGCTGATGGTGGATGACATTGAACTTATCATTACTATTGTATCAGATACCTCATACGACATCTTGCAGTGAAGCGAAGCCAAACAGGAGACAATGTTGGACAGAATCGAGGCGGAGCTCAAAGGTGTACAACAGGCTCTTTATTCGAACCACACAGTGTCTACTGCATCGTTGTCAGTAGGGGACATAGAAGATGAGCCTGCCCAACTATGCATATTAGTATACTCGAACGAGGCTCACCTTCATATTAGAAAGAGAAATATGACCTCCAGGCGAAGTTTGCAAAGGATAAAGCACATATCCAGAAGGAGAAAGAACAGTTGCTCAAAGATCATATGGGAGTCAAGGAGGCAGTCACCATAGCACTTCTCTATGTGTCGGGCCTTGCACAGATAGAAGAAGACACAGTGGAGATCCAAGTAGGGAATCTCATTGAATCCATTCAGCAGCTCCAAGCACGAATAGTAGAACTAAAACTACAAGTCATTCCAAGCACTCCGCAGGAAGTGTGATATCAAAGAGAGGAAACTGCCAGGAGCGGAGTCAAAAGAATCAAGGCATTGGCCTTGGAATGTAAGAAAACCAATAGTCAAAGTGCACAGACCTATGAGTGCCTTGCAAAGCACCCTGAACTAAGGACATTGGAGTCACATCTTCAGGAGGCAAAGCAACAGGCAACGATAGTGCAAGCACAGTTGAATCTATTGTCATCGGTCGAGAGGATGAAAAGGTCACAGGAACATCGCACCATTCAACAACAAGTCCATTCCATCTAGAGTAAAGTCATGGAAGTGACCCAGAGGCTCAAGCGAGTGTAGGATGAAGCTTGCACACTTTTTGAGGAGATTGAAGGACAAGGTGCACAGCTAGAACAAGTAGTCACCATGATAGAATAGCCCTTGAAAGGACCGGTGACTGAGAAAGTTATTCAAGAGTTCGTCGAGCAGGAGGCTCTGGTGAAGAAGTAGGTCAAGGCAGCTCGAGCCAAGATCGAGGCCTTCAAGGCAGAGTTACCAAGATCAGAGTGGCTCAGGATGAGTCACAGGTGAGTGTTGGGGGCTTGTTGGCCCTTGACCAGGTTTTATGGAAACGTCGGTCATGTTTGACCAATTTTGGGACTTCTACAAGTTGGTCAAAGACGAAGCGGAGATTGCAAGATCTTGCCCCCTTTTGTGAGATTTTTGGGTTTAGGGTTTATGTAACGATTATGGGATGTCGGCCCATGGGTATTACCCATTCTTAGGCCCTTTTTGTAATGTATAAATAGATATCTAGGCGATGTAAGAAACATACTAGATCCAAGAGGCATGTGGTGATAAGTGTTCCATTGTGCTAAGTGCAAGTGATGTAAGTGGTTGGATCTATGTGATTGAGTTAGCTCTGTGCATATTGTGTATTGATAACTTGCAAGGCTAAGTGAAAGTGATTATAAGAAAGGCTATGTGTTGTTCCAAGCTCGGGGAAGGAGGATCTGGCGAGGTGCGCGCAGATCTCATGTCCTATGTGGAGTTGGTTTTGAGGCTTTCTGCATGTAAGGATATTGGCAGAAGATAATAAAGAAGATGAAGAGTTGGTGGACATAGCCCCATGCTGGGGGTGAACCACCTATATCCTGTGTTATGGTTGTTTCACCTCTTTCATCACCTTGGTGAGTAGAATCAAGGTGCTAGCAAGCTCAGTTGGGTCTGCTGAGCAGGACAGCTGTAAAGAAAAGGGTTAGGGAAAGAAAACAAAAACTATAATTAAGAATTAAACTAAGAGATGCAATAAAAACAAAATTCATGAGCATAGGGACATACAAACAAAATGAACCAAAAGACCCATGTCACTAATGTTTGAGGCTGATCT
>SNQJ01S0251474.1:0-11048 GCA_010110895.2 Picea sitchensis | reverse complement strand
CTTCTAGGGTGTAAAGTCTTCATGGGGTATAAAAATGGCTGAAAAAAACAAGACCTATGAATCAGTAAGTTAATCAAGCTCCACAACCAACAAAAAATATCAAGTGGTACCCAAAAAAGTAAAAAATTGACATAGGAATTTTTAGGGTGCGTTGAGTGCTCAAAAAATGGTGACTTACTGGACGAAAGAAGAATATCTGTTACTACCTCGGGCTCGACTGATGAAAAATATGGTTAAGAACTTAACTAGTTTTTATCAGAGCCCCTTTTATCCTTGCATTTGAAATTCCCCGGTTGGTGCATTTGGGCTTGCCTGTGGGGTTTTTTAGCCTTTATTCCACCTTTGTTTCCCGTAACCCTGACTCATGTCCCCTTTGAAAAGAGTCTAGTAAAGAATTCATTGGAACTAGGCCCTTTAGTTACCCTTATTCACTTGCTATGGTGTTTCTCTTCTACCAGTGAGCATACATAGCGCCGACGGAGTCACCTCGATGTCACAAACCTTGCTCTACTACCAATGAGCATCCATAGCCCCGGCATAGTTATCTTCATACCCTCTCCTATTGTGCACTCATTTAATATAGTTGATTTTATTTTAGCAGAATGCCCTGAGCGAGTGGGAGAGGAGGACATCTGTTATTTGTGAAATGAGATGGTTAAGGTGAAATTTTTCTAGCTCTATCTCTGAGGTACATGTAGTCCTTTTCATCTTACCATCTTTCCTTTAATATTTTACCAGACCACTTGGAAGACACTTCAACACTTTTCCAAGGTGGTTCATTTGTGCAGGTTAGATAGAGAACTCCTTAAAACAACTGTAGGTCCCCTTAGCGCTTCTTGTGTTGTGTGTGAGTGATGAGTCAGGAAAAAAGTTCTTCATATCGCATGGTTTGAGTTCAACCACCGTATTGCTAAAAACAATATTCAAAAGAGAAAAAGTACTATAGAAAGAAACAAAAAAAAAAATGCATTCGACAACACAACATCGTAAAAATACAAACATTTTTTTTTTAATGGAAATATTGTTTTAGGGCTTGGCCATTCACCGGGAGGGCGTGAGGTCCCCCCCTTAGATTTTTCAACTGATACATGCCTACCCCAATCTTCTCGGCCACCTGGAAAGGTTTGAGCCATAGATTCTGAAACTTAGAATGTTTTCCTTTCGGCTCATTTTCTCTGTCCCATTTTAGGACTAAGTCTCCCACTTCAAAACTCTTCTCTTTAGCCTTATGCTTATCAAACCACCTTTTCACTATCTGCTGATGAGCTATGAAATTTGATTTTGCTTTCTCCCTTTCTTCTTCCAACATGAGGAGGGTATCAATTCTTTGTTGTATGACTGATTAGGGTTGTCCTCTCGAATCCTGAGCAAGTTGAAGGGATGGAAGATATAGTCTGTTCAGGAGAATAGATTCATGTTTGTATACCAGAAAGTATGGGGAATTCCATATATCTTCCTTGGGTGTAACTCTATCGGCCCATAAATCATTATGAAGTGAACTATTCCAATTCCTCTCATTATCTGCAACTATTTTCTTCAATATCCCTACTAGGTTCTTATTATTTGATTATGCCATTTTGTTCCCCTGTGTATAGTAGTTTGCAAAGTATCTAATTATGATTACTTTGTATAGAGAAAAAAATGTTAATAAGGTGGAAGAAAAGTAACCTGCATTATAAAAAACAACGATGGAAGGCACATCGAACCTTGTGATTAGTTGTTGTTATATGAATTGGATCACCACCTTTTCATTTACATGAATCAGAGGGATGGCCTCTGCCCATTTTGTGAAATAATCTGTGGCAGTTAGTATGTATCTATGTTGTTTTGAAGAACTTGGTGTAATTTCTCCTATGATATCTAACCCCCATTGTTTGAATGGCTTAGAAACGACCACCCATTGGAGTGGGACAAATCATCTCTTCTCCCTCCCCGCACTTATTTGACAAGTTTTACAGTTTCTAGAGTATGTGTGAGCGTCCATGAACAGAGTAGGCCAATAATAGACAACTCTCATTATTTTATGAGCATTTGTATTTCCTGTGAAATATCCACCTGCAGGGCCATCATGGAGCTCCTTCAGAACTTTGTTTGCATCATCATGTTCAAGACATCTTAAAAGTATCCCATCATAATTAATACAGAAGAGCACCAAATTTATGAGGCGATATTGTGCGGATTTTAACCTGAGGGATCTCCTTTCCCTAGGGTTTAGGTTTTCTGGGAAAGTCCAATGATGCAGGAGATAAGTCAGTTTCTCGTACCAATACTCTTGCCCTTGGGAGAGGTATGAAGCTTCACCACACCATAATTCCAATTCATTCTCCCATAAGAGGTCTTCATTTACTTGGTCCTCGACTTCAATTGCCAGTTTGCATAACCCTTGTCCCTTAACCAGTTTAGCAGGTTTTACATCTAGATCAAATTCTTGGACTACTTCCATCCAGTTTCCTCTTCTTTCTCCCATCTCTTGTTGAGTGAATAGGGATCGAACTGAAAGGTGAGGCACGATGAATTTGGTATGGTTATTAAGGATGTAACACATGAAGTGTTTCACTGCTTTGTATAGAGCATAATCCTACTTGTCTATAACAAGGTAGTTTAGTTTGGCCCCTTGGAGATTAGTTCTCATGAATGATACTGGGGCCTTGTTGTTGTCACCATCCTTCTGAGTCAACACTGCAACTAACGGTTGGTCGGAGGAAAATGTATAGAGAAATAAATATTTGTTGAAGTCGGGACTCCGTAACACTAGAGCCTAAGATATTGCAATCTTAATATTGCTGAAATCCCTCTTTCATTCATCATCCCACTTAAATTCAACATATTTACGAATAATTTTTTGTAAGGGTTTGATAGTTTCAGCGAAATCGAGGGTGAATTTTCTTACAAAATTGATTTTCCCGAAGAACGATTGCATAGTATTTTTGTTGTGACGTAATGGAAGTTGATCTATAGCCTTAATCCTTTATTGGTCTATGTGAATCCCTGCTTGAGATATAATATGACCTAGCAATTTACATTCCTCGACACCAAAGATATTTTTCTTAGTGTTTAAGGATACAAAGTACTTCCTACACCTTTCAAAAATTTGGATTAAGTGTTGGATGTGATCTTCTCTGTTCTTCGAATACATAGTCACGTTGTCCAAATAGACTACTACACAATTGTTTATTAGTTCTCGAAATGATACACCCATGGCCCTTTGGAAGGTTTCCCTTGCATTTATTAACCCAAAGGGCATACATTTATAAGCGAAGTTTCCCCTCTTGGTTTGGAAGGTAGTCTTCAAACGGTCTTCCTATGAAACTATAACTTGGTGTTATCCTAAGAAACCATCTAGCAGGGAGAAAATCTCAGAGCCAGACATAGTTTGCAAGAGTTTCCCCATTGGTGGGACTAGGTAGTTTTCCTTTTCTAAAGATCTGTTGAGGTTTCTGAATTCTACGCATAGGCGGATCTCCCCATAATTTTTCCTCACAGGAACCAAATTTGATACCCATGTGGAGTGTGTAACCTGGAAAATAATCTTGGCATCCAGTAGTTTCTTTAACTCCTAAAAAATGAGAGGCTCCAGGGATGGGTGATATTTCTGGAGCTTTTGTTGGAAGGTTTTACTTCAGGTTTTAACAGGATAGTGTGTTGAATGATACAAGTATCATAGGTTTTCAGATCTCGATAGGACCATGCAAAGACATCTTGATATTGTCTGAAATGTTTGAGATAAGCCTTTGTTTCCTCTTTAGATATTTCCTTGTTGAGATTTATATTTTTGGGGTTTTCTGGGGTTCCTAAATTTATAGTCTCGTGCAAGGGATAAGAGCTCCCCATCTTCACATTATTTAACCCTCTAAATCTTTCCCTTAGGTCAAAAAGGTTTTCTAAATTGGTTATTCCCTTCGATATCATGTGAGACATTGGTTTTTCAGTCGGTTGATCTGTCTGAGGATCAGTTTCTGCTGATTGTTCCTAGAATACTTCATCGTCAATAGCCAAGTATTTAAAATTATCTTGATTGGTCAAAAAGTTTATGATCTGTTCATGTCCTTCAAAGATATTACAATTATAAACATTTTTGGGCACCGAAGGTTTGTAGAGTAGCTCCTCAGTGGACCCAGAGGCTTCATAGTCTTATATAGGTGATAGCCTTGAGGTAGCGGTGGCCATAGAATCAACAAGAATGTTCTTTGCTCTGGGGATTGTTGTAATGTTGAAGGCTTAAAAATGCTCTATTAGACTGTGCACTTCCTATTGGTAATTCCTCAGGTGTGGGGAGTTGCAATGTATAGTGTTCCTTACTTGTCTAACGATGATTTCAGAATCTCTAAAAACCTTCAATTTTTCAATGTTTAAGTCCATGGCTTTCTTTAGCCCTTGTAATAGAGCTTCATACTCAACGGTGTTGTTTGTGCACTTGAATTCTAGTCTACAGGACATGAAATGTCATTTACCTTTTGGATCAATGAGGATGCATCCTGCCTCTGACTTTTCTTGCAATTTATATCCATCAAAGTATAAGGTCCAAACTTGTGGGAAAAACCTATCAGGTTCCTCTTTCTTGTCACTTTCCTCCTCTCCTATTGTTTGTTCCGTGATTTCTAACACATGTTCTTGAAAAAAGAGGGTTTCCTCTACCGTCGTTGGCAATTTTTCTTGAAAAATCATTTCAGAGTTTTGAGTAAGAGGGACATCGAATGAGAGGAGGGAGAAATTCCCGAAAATGGAGTCACAAGAATAATTTCCTAGCACTCGGAAATATGTCGATGAGGGTTGATTGACGATTTCTAAGTCAGTGACAGTATGTTTTAGATATCTTTCCCTATCGAACCTGATCATATTCGTGTGTCCCTTTAATGGAATCCAAAGTTGAGCCCATTCTATAGTAAATTATCCGTTTAACTTCTTAGACCAATCCCGACTTAGTAACAATCCATAAGCTTTTTGGATATCTACTACAATGATGTCAAATACTTGCACAAATTTAGGGTGTGTCTCTATTCTAATCATTACATCTTTGAGCTCTCCCATGACCTTCACCTGGGTTCTATCTAGATGTATCACATGTTTATCTCTTTTGAGAGGGACTGTGTTTAATTTTTTGCAAATAGACAATGGCATAACATTGGAGGATGTTCCTGATTCAACCAAACAATTATGGAGGTTTATGTTGAAGACTTCAAACGTCAAAAGGAATGGTGGGACAAAAGGTTTTCCCTTCTTATCTTTAGAGGAGGCATTCACAGTTGGCTTATTTCCTAGATATGTGGGAATTATATTTCCTCCTTGGTCATTGCTTGTTGTAGGATTTTCTACCAATTTCAATGCTTGTAAGAGAAAGTCCTTTTGCTAAGGGATTTTACACATGTCCATGACCGATATGTTTTCCTTCAAATTTTTCAAGTCTTCTACTATGTTGTAGTCTAGCTTGGGAGATTCTTGTATATGGATGTTTATAGGGTTTCTTCAGGGAGAAAAATGTTCTTTCGGGTGATCGGGAGCTAGTTTTCCTCCCGAAGTTTGGGTCGTAGTAAGGTCGTTTGCGATAGGTTGACCCCTATTTTGTGTTTGCACAGTCAAGACTTTTGTAGGTGGTTCTTGAACCTCAAATAGGTCATCATAAGGCATTGGTAGGTCAGGATCCCATATCAACATGGTTGTTTCTTCTGGTGGATCAACTTCTTCCTGATTGGTAATATTCATAGTTGAACTGCTTGATTGTTCGGTTAGGGAAACTTCATATAGAAACTGGTTGGCCATCAAATTCAAGGCATGCACCCATTGTGGGCAGTCTCTTTCACAGTGTTTCTCTTGGTGATAAGTATAGAAAGAGTCGGATGCTACGTTTCCCATATCGATGTTTAAGTTGTCTTGGGGAGGTTCAATCACTTTGAAAAGTGGATTTCTTTTGAAAAAAGGTTTATAGAGTCTTTGGCCTTGGTTTCCTTCCCCTGCACTTCCTTTCATGTCTATGATTTCATTTGACAACTTCTTGACCATGCATTGTAGGTCTTCTATGTCCCCACTTCCCTTTTCAGGACCTTGTTCTATTTGTTTCCCTGGGGGTCTAGTCAACATGATTCCTCTCCTGGGAGGAGGTTGATCTTCTTTCTTAACTAATGAGACTTGGACTTCTTTGCATCCTTTCATTTGGAACTCTATCGTTTTGGATTCTTCAAAATTCTCAGCTAAGGTTGGTTTGGCAGCCCTTTTCAAAAACATGGAAATAGAAGCTGGGAGAGCGTTAGCGTATACCTCGATTTGCAACTCCTGAGTAGGTTTAGCTTTAGGTTGGAATTTGTTTAAGATAGTGGTAAACCTTTGATTGAATTCTTTAACCTTCTCCTTTGAACTCATGGTGGTAGTGAACAACTCAACCATGATAGACCCTGTAGTGGTTTCTTCTGCAAATTTATCTAGAAAATCCTTTTGAAATTTCATCCAACTAGTTATGGATTCTACAAGCAAGTTAAAATACCATGTGGAGGTGTGTTATCAAAAGTATAGGGGAAAATCCTACATACTATGTCTTCATGTTGGAAATTCATCAGTCTGATAGCTAGTATGAATTTTTTGATATGGCCTTCAGGCAATCCTAAGGTTTCAGGGTCAAATTTAGGGAGTAACTTCTTTGGATATTAGGGAAGGTTATGTACTCGTCCAGGGATGGCCAAAGCATATCTAGCCAACCAAGTTTGATTATTCTAAGGTGGGTTTCCCCTTTCTTCATTATGGTCATTTTTATATTCCATGTCTTCGGATCCAGAAAATGATCATTCTGAGTCAAACCCTTCCTCTTTCGAAAAATTATCGGGATCGAAAAAGTTGTCGGTTGGTGTTTTAGGGATTAGATTAAGAGGATGTTCAATTTTGGTGAGGGAGAAATCTATCAGTTCTTATATTGTGTGCACAAAAACCTGTTCGGGGGACTCGACCACTAGTCTACTTATTTTTTTTCTTCGAGGAAGTAACAGAGCTAAGGGAAATGCACCGATCTGTCAGGCGTAAGATCTTGTGATTCTTATGAATTGGTTCACTTCCTCATGAGGAAGAGTGTAAGCTATATCAGGGAACAAATTTTCTTCCTCATGATGGGGTGAGCTACTCATTTTAGGAGTACTGAGTGTGTGTGGGATGTCTTAGGAATGACTAGCCATGTATGTGGGTTGTTTTGAATCTACAAGCTGTGTGAAATATTTTGTAAAAAATATTGCCATCCATTCATTCTTCAAGCCCTCCTTCTAGCACCAATTCTATTGAGGGGTCCTAAATACATTTAAATCAACAGTAGGAACCAAACCCGCCACTGAGGCCCAATTAGACTTTGCAATGTTTAATGGTGGAATGGTTCTCAAGATCTTGTGATCCGACCAAATGATCGAATGGATTTACATAGTGATTGACAGGATGTCTTCTTGTGAAAACTCCTCCTTCTATTTGAACGTTCTCTTTTTGTATTTTCTCTTATAGATGGGACTGATACAAGATAAAGGCTAGTATAAACTAGATGAGTAACAAAGGGAAAAGAACTTAACGACTGAAGAAGGATGAGTTCGGGATAACCCTTCTTATCAAGCATGCAGACATTGATTCTTACACCTACAATAAGCCACCTACTAATACATTAACCTGTTGGTGTTCCAATTACTGACTAAGATATGATTATCAGGAGAAAAAATACATGCAATAAACGATGGTAAGAAAAATAGTTTTCTTAACTCTAATCATCAATCACCTATGAACACAACGAATTACCTCTCATCATTAAAGACAAGAACTATAGAAATATTGAATCAGATAACTTATAAACATATTTAGAAGCTCTTACTCATTACATCATCCACTCATGAGATGAAATAAAAAATAATTCTTCTTCATATCCAATCATACACGCTTTTGATGAAAAACACAAACTTTTCTCTGGTCCTAAACATGACTTCTCAATTAAGGCAGTTCCAAAATAGTTCTTTACAAATCCAAAAAATGAGGGTCTTTGCAACAACGATCGACCCTTTGCTAGCATGTCGATCCTCATATCTATAACATACTATTAACTAAAAATAACTATTAAAAGTGTAGCTAAGTAAAACAAAACTCGCTACATGGTGCTTTCTTTTATCATTCTTCAAAGAGTCATAAAATGATCTAACTTGAGTCGATGACTTTGTTGAGCACTCAACACGCCCTAAAAAGTCTACGTAAAATCTCATTTTTTGGGTACCACTTGATATTTTGGCATTGTCTGATATGAAAAATGTGTCCTTTTCTTATTTTTATTTTTTTTCATTAAGTCTTTAAAATCTTGCTTGGACATGTGAAAATCATTAACTTAAAAGATGAATATCTAAATTAGAGAAATGACACTCAAATTTTTCCCGGACACGCTTAAGTATTTCGACATTGGGAAGGATTAACGTGAAAGAAAATTCTAGAGAGAATCGAAGTGCCTGAGCTCCGATCTTCATCGGTGTCGGCAGATGAAAAATTTATTTTTTGACAAGCACCACCAAGAATATCGTCGATGACTGATAAATTTGTCATCGACGAAGGGTTAAAATAATAAGCATTAAACGAAAAATGAAATAATAATCTCTGACCTTCGAGATGTTTTCAGCATTGGTAGTTTCAAAAGATGATAACCCATGAAGAAACTGCACACTAGATTTATTCTCGAGGCCATCGGACACTCTCCTGGCACTGGCAGTCGCAGTGTTGAGCTCAGTTCGGTGTGTTCAACTTAAACAAAGCCCCGAGTCTGACCGTTACCTACAAGTTAAGTTTCTGGTCATTAGTGCCCGGTATCATGAGTCAGCAGCATTGCATCGATACCATACGATGAAGACAATCGACGTCAAAAGTTTTCTCAGGAGGATACCGATGGAAACATGCATAAAGATACCATCGATTCCCAATCTACCCACTAAGAAGACGACGCAATGGGAAGTTTTTTCTCTGAGATACGCTAGATACGACACATTTAAAGGTTAATTAATTCCAGAATCTCTCACTAATTGCTAATTCATGCAAGAATCAAAGGTCCATTGGAAATTGCCAATACAATGCATTTTCCCCCCTACGCCTTTGTCGTCAATCCACGTACAATTTATTTGCATAGTTTCAACAGTAGATTTTTTTGAATTTCACCCATTACTCGTATTAATTGGTTGATACGACTGGTAGGATATCTCTAGTTATATTCTCTAAGTCATTGAAAACAAGGTTATTCTGTGCACGAAGGAATTTGGATCATCCAGAGGAGCAAGATGAGTAGTTCGGGGACAACTTCCAAGGTCTAGTGAGTATAAAAACAATAGTTTAGCAAGCATTATAGGTATGTACCAGTCGATGGATCTTTTATGCTTCATTTCATACGCTTTATACAATGTCACCCTGCACACCTGCCTAAAGATTATTTTCGGTTACAGGAACGATGCCTTCGAAGAAACCCACCACCAGGAATTCTCCAAGAGAACCAAATCTAAAGGAACCAGAGGTGGGAGAAGGTTCCTCCCCAACGATGGTGAGACAATTGGAATTCGCTCCAAAACCAGTGTCCATCATCAAAATCGCCACCAAGAAATCTTTAGTTCAACCCTCGACCTTTGGAGACATAGAGGCGAACATTGGGACCAAGACAACATTCTGGCATTGGGAAGAAATTTTCAATAAGATTAAGCAGGAAGTAATCCCCAAATATACTCTACACAATGATCCTGATACGAGAAGACTCGACGATGAAGTCCTCCTGAATGTCCGAAAGGTGTATCTACACATGGTGGCAAGAAGGACTCGGGTATTTCATTGCATTGAACTCCTAAAATGGATTATTGATCACAATGACACACAATTGTTTTTGATTAACGACGACAACGGTGGGTGTGTCAGGGTTTTCCTTCCATTAGAAGCGCATAATTATTACAAGCTCAGAGAGCCAGAAGAGAAGTTGAACACTAATTTTTTTATGAGCTTCTATGAGAAACACGATACTAGTAAGGTGATGTATTCCTGGTGGAGAGAGGATAAAAAGTTCACCAACCGGACCTCCAGCTGGTACCTGACGTCCAAACTTAGAGAGCCTTACATATATCCAATGGCTCTCCTCTGTAGATTGCATGGGGAAAAAGACTGCTCCAAGTTTTCAAAAGCTTGGATGCCTCTAGCGTATACCATATCCATTTCTGGAATAAGTTTTAACTCGGGTGCAATCATCTCCAAACAACTAAGCACCTGCATCCAGTAAGCTCAGACACTAAAAGAATGAGAAACCCCGTGCTTTTAAATGGCATCTTATATTCTAGACGTCGTTTGTGCCATAAATTATTTCACTGGAATGAACTTAAGCTGACATACCTCAAATGTCCCAGTCCATGTTTATTTTGGCATCTTGTGGGAGAACAAGTACAAGAAATCCTACCCTCTCATATGCGACCAGTTTATCACACATATTCATCTCTTGTTTTTCAAGAAAGAAAACCCAAGACTGTCGAACATAGCCAAAAAGATTATATCGAAGGTTGGACATTGGTATCTAGACGAGCGCGATACCTACATCAAGGTTTTCGGTGCCACTAGAGCACCGCATCTGCTACCTGTATATGTCCCTGCTCGACTAACAGTAGGGGAAATCTGTTATCAGAGCATCCTACAAGGTTACAATGCTACTTTGGTAAAGGATAAGAAGCAGGCCTTCATACCCTATGGGTTCCATATTGGTTTCTACATGGTGAAGGACACCGCATAGGCCAAGCATGAAGGGATAAGCCTGTTGGAAAATATTTAACAGACAACGAATGAAAAATATTTAATAGACAGTGAATGCTTGTCATTAATGGAAAGTACAGAAGTAATGATGGCTTGAGTACAACAATGATGATCAATAGGAAAATAGAAGATAAGTCTAGGAAGATCGAATGATCAAAGGCAACACAACATTGACCCTATGATCGAAGGCCCAAGAAGCATTTCTGATCGTTGGATCCCATCCAAAATTCCTGACAGCATGAGGGTCGTCAGATCTGAATAAAGACAAGAAGAGCGTACTGAAGAGGAGG
>SNQJ01S0251473.1:0-12805 GCA_010110895.2 Picea sitchensis | reverse complement strand
TGCCAAGACACTCATTGCTAGAACGAATTCTCAGAACTAATTTTACAAAACGAAAATGCCAATACACCCATTGCCAGAATGAATTCAAATTTATTATTTTTTAACTATTTCATTAACAGCGGTAATATATATATATATATATGGTTCGCCATTACAGAAAATTTGATCTATAAAATAAAATGAAATAGGTATTATATATATATATATATATATATATCCCTTTTTTTTTTCCAATGCACCTCAACAACACGGGCAAAAAAAAAACTAGTCCATCAACCAGAACCACGTAGATTTAAGCCAAGTAGTTTTCATCTCACAAGCCAGTATAAAAATGATGATAACATTAAGAGAGGGCCAAGGTCCTAATACCTTCTATCATGCAAAATGGCAAACATATCCTTGCTTGATTGCTTGCTCCGGGTGACGTCCGCGTGCTCCATGCAATCCTGCTCGCCGACCGTTGAGACTACACCGGTACCTCCCAGCCAACGCTAGGGGTACTCTTCTTCCCTCCTATCCCACCGAGCCACAAAGGGGCCACACAATATCTAGATGATACGTCTAGCTCCCAGCTCACCTCGCAAGGCCGAGCTACCACTCCTATCCGAGATGGGAAATCCCAACTCCCCACAAGTAATCAGTTAGGTCAAAAATCCGACAACGTAACATTACGCTAACAATTGATCCCCTTATTCATTCTCTTCCCTTTCTTTTATAGAGTTTTTGAACTTCCATCTTTCCCTAAATCTCATTTAAATTAAGTTTTAATAAACTCTTCTAAAAACCCTCCTTCATACAAGTGTCATCCATCCCCCACGTTTCTCCATTAACTATTTTCTTTAATTTATTAAATTGTCTTATTTCCCTCACCCACCTAGAGTAGCTCCTAAATTTACTCCTAGGTGTTCCTAGATTCCCTTATAGGTTTTAAATACTTTCCCTAAAATGAAGTTGTTAATTTAGTTCAAATTAGAAGGTTCTTAATTGTAAATTATTTACTATGTTGACCTCTCTTTTTACCATAAGTTCCCATCTTTCCCTTATTATGTTTCCTCCATTCCTTAGCTTCCTAATTTTTATTATTCCCTTCTTTACCCTTTTTATTAGAGATAAAATGGAAGTTGCACTATTTGCTCTTTCCTTTTATTATTAATTTAATATCTTTTTACACTTTCACAAGTTCAATAATTTATTTCTTCTTTACCTTTGATATCCACAGATTTTAATTAAGTTCTCACTCTCTTCATTTTACCCAAAAAATTATGAAGTCCACAACTATTACTTAATTGGTTTTTAGTTTAAAAATTTATTATTTTATTTTTATAAGGTATTTTTCTTAAGGGTAGACAAAATTTTACCCCTAGCGAAGTTTCAGACTTAGGACTTAGATTCTGAACTAGGCGAAATTTTAATTAGGGAAGTTGTTTTTTTTTTAATTTCTTAATGAGATATTAATCTTAGGCCATATAAGTTCATTCCTTTAACATCATCAACACGACGTGACCTTCAGGACACACTACGTGCTCCAAGGGTGCCACTCGCCTCTAGTGGTTCTTTTGTACGGTGTTCCCTTCAGGATGCACCACGTGCTCCAAGGGTGCCACTCACCTCTTGTGTTTATTTTATGTGACGTGCCCTTCAGGATGCACCACGTCCTCCAAGGGTGTGACACGCCTCTTGACTGATTGGTAGACATCAATAACCCCTGGAGTTAATACTCTACCAAGTGAACTTGTGGGAGACTAAGGGATTCTAAGGAATAAGGCCCCCACCTTATTGCGCGCCCCTTAGAATCATCGTGAGTGATTGTTGCAGTCTACCCTCGCAGCATCGTGGGTCCTCTCGAACTAGGTAATCGTTAACCTATAGTTCGAGCCATGACATGAGTGCTAGTAGGCTGTGGTAGGGCTGTTGTCCACCCCTCTCCCTCAACCTCTCTAGTTGTTGTGTGTGTGGCTACTTTAATCCATATGTGAGTCTGGTTGGCAAGCTATTGTCAGCCTGCATCATCAACAATCATGTCAAAACATATCCACATCATATCATCTAATCATATGTACTAAAATCATAGTAAAATAATCAAACCCCAATAGCACACTCCCTGACTCGATCCAGAGTCCAAGGGTTCCGTTGATGCCTCTGCATCCTCAAGGTCCAAAACCCTACACACTCAGTAAAACCTAGTCAATAACACTTGTCTATGTCAATGTAGTAAAACATCATGTCATCTATCATAA
Organism: Picea sitchensis; assembly: GCA_010110895.2. Classification (NCBI taxonomy): domain Eukaryota; kingdom Viridiplantae; phylum Streptophyta; class Pinopsida; order Pinales; family Pinaceae; genus Picea; species Picea sitchensis. The sequence continues at coordinate 10,568 of SNQJ01S0251473.1, read as the reverse complement.
CGCATCATAATCAAGGAAACATGTTTTAATATCATAATAGTCTGGATCACTTGCGAGCAAGTGTCCTCAAAGAATAAGTTTTCTCAGTGCGCTAGAGCGAGATGTTACACAAAACAACATTCATTTAAATATTTGTAAGAACATTTACCCTTCTAGAGAAATAATCCTTAGACACAATTGTAATACAATTATAAGTTTCAATTCTTCATCCATGCTTTCTGTCATGAACAAAGCATGAAAAAGAAAAATAGGAACAATAGAAACACCCATTTATAGTCGAAAATTCACCATCAAATAACAATATTTATATGACAAAGTGTAGGCAGCTACAAAATTATTATTTATCACTTTAAAAGGTGAAAATATCGTGGGGCTACCAACAAATGCATATAACAACATTTTTTCCATGGCCTAGGTATCCCACAAGAAATCATCTATACCAACCTCCATATCATTTCCTGCATCCCCAACATGTGAAGAACTAGTGTTATTGTTGAGGTTTTTAATTGTTGACTCAGGACATTGTTGGAATTTAATAGGTGGTTGATTAAACCATTCTCAGTATGATTTCTCTTTGAGCTCTTTTCTTTTAGAATCAAGCTTGTGACTTGACATCATAGTGGTTTGCAATGATAGATAGTGGACAGGTCACTCATCATCAGTCCTAGTTGTAAAAATGTTGAACATTACATTGATAATATTAGTAACACAATTATTTTAATATGTTAAAATATTATACCAAACACTTATTAGAAGCATGGACATTTTTTATCAACAATAAACATGAAACTAAACCCTTTATAAAAAAAAAATCAAGTTAAGAAATACATTTACATTAGTTCCATTGAAAATCCAAAAAAACAATTGCTTAATCATGTTTTTATTACGCCCTACGGGGTTTCCTACATAAAAGAGATCAAATTCACAGTGTCATATCGTTGACATAGGATGGTTGTTGGAATATGGCATGTTAGGATTGGTAAGGTAAAGATGCTATCCATTTTCATCAAACCTATTCTTGTAGTATCTTTCTCCTAAAAAGAGCTTGAGGAATTTGGGAAGCACGATATTATCTTTAGCATTTGAACTCGATCCTAAATCTTGATCTTGCAAAATGCAAGGAACAATTATTACACTACACCTACATACATAACATAAATTCAATGAGATAAATGATTTATCAATAAAATATATATGTATTGCAATCGATGTGAGAGAACTTGAAGGAGTTACAAAGATATGGAATGACATGACATTGCAATATAAAGAATTGGCCATTCCTACATTGGAGACAAAATTGTCATCTTTGGTAGCATAGAACAATCTAACTTAAAAAATAACTTCGAATAATTTGTATAACTTGACTGCACACTTAAAAAATCATTTCTTTTTTCTACAATATCATTGGTTTTTTTCTCCCAGTTATACATGAATTCTCAATTTATATTTACAATATCTACAATGGATACCTGATCCTTGAAAATATCCTCCTAGAACATAGAAAATGTGAATTTGATGCTCATCCCCTCTCTCACTCTTTTCTTCCTTACCTCCCCTTCTCTCCATATATCCCCCCCTCCCCTTCTCTCTTGCATCTACCACTCTCTCTTTCGATCCCTCTCTCACTCACTGTATCCACTTCCCTATATCCCCCTCTCTGTCCCTCCCCCACCAGTATATTTATCATACAAAATACACACAAGTGAGCATGTATAAACAAAACACATTGATGCATTTAATTATGATAAAAAATGAAGAATGATTCGCTATTTCGTGTGCAAAGAAAAAACTCTACAAACTTTAAATATAGATGTTTTCATTTGAATTTTTTAAACTTAGCTATATTCCGATGTGTTATTGCTTACAAAATACCCATGTACATTATTAATTAAACTTCGCACCAGTATGTTTCAAACTATATAGCAGTCTGAGTCAAGCAATTTAGAAAAATAGTGTATTCTTACTACTAATACTTTGAAAATTATTACGAAAATAAATTGGCATGTTATGCATACTACATTGGTGCACTACTCATGACATGGCACACTAAAATCCATAACTTTTGAAATAAGAAAGTAGTGCACATGTTAATCATCAATGCAAAAAATATACAACAAAAAAATGAGCGAGAATTCAAGTTTTTTTGTTTATAAAGGAAAACGCTATTCATTGTTTTATTGTTTGTCAAATTTTAGAGAGGATATTTGTGCAATAAAGATTTATTAACAAAGAATTCCAAGTGGGTGGATTTTTTTTAAGAGTCAAATTTGAGGGGGAGTATTGTAGATCACATAGAAATCTATCGAGAAATTTCATGTTTATGATTTCATTATATTAATCATCTTGATCATTCCTCTATTTGATTCAAACACTTTTCACTACATTCTAAAAAAACAAAAAAAATATTTCATAGTTAGCTTTAGTATTGGAAGCCCTAATTTCCTAACTATTATTTTTCTTTCTCCTTCTATCTTTTACAAGAAGAATTTTTTAAGCACAATTTTTGTATAGGGTTTGGTTACTTATATATGGGTGTTTCCTACTAGTGTGATGAGTTGGCGATACCACAACTTGACGCAATCTGCACTCCTCCTAGCACGTTCACTTCTCCAGGACCTTCTTCTCCTTCTCAGCCCAAAGAACTCCAAGGCTCTTCTATTTCCCTATTGGGAAATATCTACCCACAGATTCTTCACGCGACTTCCCTCCTGCTTGTCGGGAAATCAGAACTCACAGCTTCACGAGCTCACTGTCTATCTCTGGGCTTTCAAATCCTCGAGACCTGATGTATTTAGTCAATGCTAACCTTCTCTCGATCTGTTAGGACTTCTATCCTTATCGCGACCTCGCCACTCGCGACACAAAGCGCTCGATTTTCCACACCCCGATACACAAGACGCAGAAATGCCGATACTCGCGATCTCTCTCCCTCGCGACTTCGCTACTCGCGAGGTCAATTAACTTCTATGTCAGCTCCCGATGACCGAGACGCCGAAACAACAATATCTCACATCACCTGCCATGTCACCCTACTGTGGCCCACACTATTTACGCAATCCATTGGGACTTCGCTTCTCACACTATCGTGATTCCCGTAGCCAATTCTTTGATCCCTCTCTCGCGAAACCCCGATAGCCGATGTCGCGATGGATCGAATGGCCCTAGCTGGCTTGGATCAACGCTCTATCTGTCCTGATCTTGAGCCTTCTTCGTTCTTTCACTGTAACTTTCCTGCAACTCTGAGAGATCCAATGATTCACCAAGACTCGTAGATTCTCCACGGAGAATACCGATCATCCACTCTTCTTCTTGCACAATCCATGGACAAGAAGCATCTCTCCATGAGACTTGTTCGTCAACCTGCGTCTCTTTCCTGCTAGCCTTTCAGACACTATTTTGTCTATACCGTCCTTCGACGAACTCAAAGGCCTATCCTTCCTAAGCTTCCCTCTCAACTTTTGAGTCCCTTCAGGAGCGTGACAACATGTCTAAAATTTCTGTCCTCTTTGATATCCTCATAGTCGAAGTAGGTGTCAAGAGCTCGGATCCAATCTAGTAACTCTTCTACATCCAGATTCCCCTCGTAGACTGGAATTTCCATCTTCGCCTTTGCACCCATTCTGGAGATAGATTTTATCAACCGTTCAGTTGATGCATCTTCTACTGTGACCTCTTCTTCATCTCCAGCTTCCTCTTCAACTTCGGAATCACTGAAATATCCAGCACCGACTCCGCGTATTTTTGTTGTCTCCATGTCTTCGAGCCTTGCTCGAAGATCTCTCATCTGTCTCTCCATTTCTGGATTTCCTGCCGGCCTACCTCTTCTTCACACCTCCCTGTCTTCTGGGTCGAGTGATTGTCTTTCCCTTCTTGGTGGCATGGCGAATTTCTCCCTTCTCTTCTACAGAAAGTAAAGAAATTCCCACTCTGATACCACAACTTGACGTGTATCAGAGTGCTTCTTTCCTCTGGCTACCTTGCCTGAAATGTACAGACAAGATCTCGGCTCTGATACCACAACTTGATAGAGATACGACCACACTCCTCGGAGTACGACCGCTCTCCTCAGGACCTTCTTTCCTCACGGCCCAAAGAACTCAACGGTTCTTCTACTCCCCAATCGGGAAGTTTGCACCCATAGATTCTCCTCTAAGAGACTTCCCTTTGTCCGCTTGTTGGGAAATCGGAACTTCACGACTTTGCAAGTTCTTTGTTGGTTGTTGGGCTCTCGAATTCCCTCTACCTGATATGTCAAGTAACGCTGACTTTCCCTCGGTTAATCGGGACTTCTCTCCATCGCATCTTCGCTACTCGTGCTACCAACCCTTCGTTTCTCCAACTCTCGATACCCGATGCACCGAAATGCCTATATACACGTGAGTTGACTTACAATGGTCCCTTGTCTCGTCGGGAATTTGGACTTCCCGGGGCCGCAAATCCTAACTCCAACGATTCGAGACTTCTCGTGGCGAGATCCCGATAGCTTGCGTCAACTGTCCACGTCACCACCCCTGTGGCCCCACATTTCTATATCACTACCGGTATGTCGCATCTCGCGACTTCGCTACTTTTGTGCTAAGATTCATGACACTATTCTCACGAGATCCCGATAGGCGATCTCGCGAATAATACAACAACCCGCCTGAAATCTGAATCCTTCAGACGTCTCCCGTGTAACTTCCTTGCACCTTCCCAAGATCTAGCGATCCTCGAAAACTCCATGAAATCTCCTCGGAGAATTTTGTCTGTCCATTTCTTCCTTAACGATTCCTGCAAAATGAACCAAGCACTTCCCTCACAAAGACTTGTTCAACTGCATGCGAGCTTTCGACACTCGCTCGAACACTTCAATGCACAATTCCTTTATGCAATCCCTCGATGAATTCGAAGGCCTATTCCTCCTAATATTGTTCTCGACTTCTCAAGTCCTTCTGAGAACTTCTTGCGCACACTCCTTGTGGCAATCCTTCAACCTTGTCTAAGTGTTGAAGTCCTTTGTCCCTACGCACTCCTTCAACAACAGTCTTTCAATAATTGCTCAGATTCGCAACCCTGAGAATTTCTCCTTGGCCTGCACACTCCTTGCATGGCACTGTGCCTAATTGCACCTTCGAAGAAATGAGAACAAAAGATTTCTCTAATTTAAACCTTCAGTCAACGCACTCCTTGCGGACAAATTTGACTGCACTCCTTGCAGTAATTCTTTGGTTCAAATTAGAGAAACAATTGAAACTAATTTCTTCTTCTCTTCAGACTTCAAGTTCACCATGAAATCACATACACAACATATAAAAGCAAATGTATGACAGGAAGCAAATATTCATGAGCATAACATCAATACACAGAGAAACGATACAAACCATGAAATTGCATCAAAGCTTTCTTCTATTGATTCAAATGTCTATACATGGGTGTTCTTCATACAATTCTCTGCTTGCTTTTCTTCTTCCTGCTCTAGCTAATGTTACATTGATACAATGAGGGTTCCTATGTTCGTTTTCCCTCTTGAATTCTAAAGCTATCAAATCTACAATTATATTTCCTATCTACCAGCATTAACTAAAATACATGTCGTCTATCTACCTAAGGATGAGAGCTTAAAGGCTCAAGGTCCAATACAATATACAAGTGCGCTTTCATAAATGGTTCATTAAAGACTTGCGCAACAACTTCCAAAGCAATTTCAAAAAAATGTGTGCTGGCTCGTCCAGCTGTCTCCCGCCGTCGCGCTGGCTCGCTTGATGAGTTGGTTATGCCCCTGCATCATAGTGGAAATGAAATCACTCATTGGATTGGATCCCAAATCGTCCTATCGTTATCATTCTTTTAAAATGTCTTCACAGCTACCGATGTGTTTTGTACACTGTAAGAACCCTAAAGTGTATTTGTTTGTAAATAAAAGTTCTTTATTTCAATTTGAAATATTATTAAAAATATCCTTTTCGTCATTGGCGGTGCACATTTTATCTAAATACGCACCAAGTCACATTGTTTACAAAGTGCACCATTGAGTTTAAAATGGAAAAAATGCATTTCTATATGGAAATGGACATTTCTTAAATTTGTTCAGTTTTGGACAATACTTAATAAATAGTACATAGGAAGCCACACTTTTCTTAATTCATAAAGAACGAGCTAAATACACAAATTTGTAAAACATTTTCAATTTTTCAACGACACTATTATATTGTGCCATTTTGTATATGTATTTTTGATGCACCGATACATATAAATATTGTTGATGCCCCAGTTCAAATTATCTTAATATACGCATCGAAATCTCATTTATTTAAAATAATAATTTTAATATTTTTTTTAGGAATATTTTGAAAATTACAAGGGACAAACAAGGCGAAAACCAACACCTGTTAGTAGGGATGTCCAAAAGAGTGTAGAAGAATATGTTAAAATAAATGAACACAATTTCATCGCAAGAGGATCCATGCCAACTACAATTGCATAGGGGATATGTTATCATTTATTTATTCTTTTATGTACATTGTATTTAAGTATAACGCGAAATACTCATTTTCAATTGTTTTGTTGTAGAAAACAAAAATCTATAGAATCCATTCATCACATAAGACACAACGACGAGGAATAAAAGGGTTGATCATAAACTTTGTGAGTATTTATGTTTCATCCTTTCTTAAGAATTCATGTTTGTTTCCACCTTTATATGTAAATCATTAGTTTACACTTTCCCATGAATGTCTTCTACAAGGTGCTAACATACAAAGAGGATCCAACCCATGATTGATAAACATTAGTTTAAGTATGGGTTGTGCGTATGTGTTGAAGAATAAAAAATCAATTGAACAATTTGTAAGTAGATATGTTGTTTAAATTCCAATTTTTTATAATTAATGAAAAAACAAGAAAGAATTATATTGATTATATTGACTATGCTTTTTCATGTCAAATTAAACATACAAGAAACAAAGTATGGAATCCAATCATCATAGGATATTTTGGGAGAATTCAGGAAGCATGACTTCAAAAGAATGTGCATTTCTTATGAAATACTTGGTGCTCACCTGTGTTTTTTTATATACACAATGATGTAAATTCTACTATATATATAAATGTAGATATACTCATTACAATTTATTTCTATGTTTGTATATGGAAGATTAAGGGGGCATGTTTGTAGATGGAAAATGAATGGGAAGGACATAAAAAAATCTGATCAAGAAAACATTATGTTAAAATCCCAAAGTACAATATCATCAACAAATGATGAAGAAATCAGGCATGCATAGAACTTGAGCAATGCCAACACTTCAACTAATGTATGACAATCAATATGATTGAATTTTACTACAAGTTGTATGTTTTGGAATATTTGTCTCTGAAAATCAGGGTTTATGTTCAACGTACTCGACATATTGTCCCAATTGCATGAAGACATGTTACCAATAAGTGTAACAATTACAAATTGGTTGAAATTAAATTATTGTACTAGAACTTTACATTGTTCCTTTTGGTATGACAACGGGCCTCTTATTCATATATAATAAAATGGGTTTCTTATTTCATTGCATTGAAGAATGTTGTAAAATGTTGCGTTCTTGAATAATTAATATGTGAATGATTTACATTGTTAAAAATAATTGAGATTTAATTCGTTTTATAACATATTCATTCAATCATTATATTGAAATGAAATAACATAAATATAAAAAAATATTTGATTTTGAAATAATTAGTTGAATTTTTTTATAAAACAACAAATGAAAATATACACATATCAGTGTACTATGTTCCTTTCAACTCATTATACAATTCCTTCCATGTTATAGCCATTGATGCATTTTGAGGAGCCATATGCATTGGTATATATTAATTATAATAATGCACGTGTACGTACCATTGAAGAAAAAAATTGTTATAGAAAAGATATAACATACAATATTATATATCATTTCAAAATTGTACGATACTCATGTTTGAAATATAAACCGAGGCACTAAAAACAATTTTTTCTCCGGTGTGTTAATTTTTTTATACGCATTGGGATTCTAAATATTATTTATGCACCAGTTCTCGGGATAAAATTATTTCAATGGGGATATCTATAACTTAATTGCACTAGGGTGGAAAAATCCTAAAGTGCACTAGCGTGTCATACGAAAAGAACGTGAAACTTATGCATAGTAATTATAAGAGAAACGATGCTTTACATACGAAGAAAAAGGTCCAACTGGTGCACAATAGTTATAAACACAATGTCAATTTTTTATTATATTGAAGTCCAAGGAGTTTTTATTATATCAATGTACTAGTGTGGTTTATTATAGTAATGTAACATTGTTTGTTTGTCAATGCCGCACTAGTGTGTTTAGACAAGAACACCACCGAAAATAAAATCCTTTGTTACAACCTTTTGATACCCAAATGTTTTTAGTTGTATGAAACATCCTTTAAAATCCTCGCTAAAACCTCCACAACCAATAAACGAAGATGTAACAATTTGTTTTTTAAGTTTTTCCAAATTTTGTAACACTAAAAAACATTGTTGGAAGGTGTACTCCTTGTAGTGATATTAGATCTAATTGACGTGATTTTCACACCATTGTAAAGGTATCAGTGTGTAGATCAGCATAAATGGTGTGGGCACAAGTTCCACATGCTATAACCCTAGAAAAATGTCATTTAATGCCTGAAAATGGCTCTGGAAGGTTCTAGACCCTGATTTTCCAATTCAGAACCTACCATTAAAATGGGCCCTGAAATCTAATTTATCATTTTTACACCCAAAAATTAATAAGATAGATGAAAAATTATATAATGAATTACCATTGTGTCTTTCCTATAAGTTGTCCTTTCAATCCAATCTAAAAAAGGTGATGTTTCCCATGTCTTGTACTTTTGGACTTCCTTTTCAAAATTGTGTCTTCTGGAAAATTTTCTTAATCATCCAATACGTAAATACAAGAGATCATGTTTCACTTTCATAATTTAAGACGAAAAAATTAATATTAATCGATTTTAAATGTAATATGATGAATAAATTGAATGGAATGAGCCATATCAACAGTTTTTTTTGTGTAGACATAGAAATAATATGAAATGTTGCAACATATGAATGGTAAAAATTGAAAAGATAGACATCTATAGGATGTGACATTTTGAAATATTTTTTTATTAAAATGATTGTCTTTAATGAAATGTAAGATTGAGAAAGTTAATAGTAATAATCTATAAGGTTGTGTAAAGGAATATATAAAGTATGAAAACTAATAGAAAAAAATATTTAAATGAACCGTGAAAGAAACACTAATACAAATTATTAGATTTGTTTTCTTCCTTTCTCTTTGTGTTATGTATAAGAGAAAAATGAATTTACTATGAAAATTTAAAACTATCAAAGTGAATAACTTCAATGGAAAGACACATATCAACATTTCAAAAGTAATAAAATTTGTGTTTGGTGTAGACAGAATCAAGATATAGACTTATTACGATGTAGCATAATGAAAAAAAAATAAAAAATGATAAGGTTATGTTTAATGTAATGTAATATTAGAAAGTGAATAGTAATAAGAAAAAAGTTTATGTTAAGGAATATACAAAGTATGAAAAGTCCAAATAAAAATAATTGAATGAACAATATAAAAATAACCAATACAAATGATTCCATAACATAGAACATAGTAGGAAATAGATAAAATATATAGTTTTAAAGAAATTGCTATAAAAAATATTTGTATTTTAACTTAATTAAATTAAGTTTCCAAATGTCAAAAAATATGTAAACCCTTATATGGTAAACATAATAAAACCTATTCTAAAGTCCAATTAGATTGGCGACATGCACAACATCAATTGAGATCAGATTTTTCTACATGTCCATGTTTCCTCTAAAGACATTCTCTTATAATATTTCTCTTTTCTTCTTTGTCATAGATATGCTGAAATTTGCATAAGATTTCATTCAGCTTGGACAAAAAATGCATCGTTTCATCGAAAATGTGAACATAAGAAACACAAATAAATAATATATAAAGTATGAAAAGTACCAATAAAAATATTTCAATAAACAATATAAAAAGAACTAATACAAATGCTTTCATAACATAGAACATGATAGGAAACAGATAAAATCTATTGTTTTAAAGGAGTTTCATATGAAAAAATATTATGTTTTAACTTAATTAAATGAAATTTCCAAATGGCAAAAAAAAATTAAAACCCTTATATGGTAAAGATAACAAAAACTATTATAAACTGCAACCAGATTAGTGACATGAAAAACACCAATTAAGATAAAAAAAAAATTGCATGACCATGTTTCCTTGAAGTCATTCTCGCTCTTCTTCTTTGTCACAAAAATGCTGAAATTTGCATAAGATTTCCTTCATCTTAGAGAAAAGATGAAATGTTTCATTGAAAAATGGGAATAAAGAAAATGTATTAGTATGGATGAGAAAAATATCATTCAAAGAAGAAAAATGGAATAAGAAACCTTCATTCCTACAAAGTTGGAGCCAAAATAAAAACAGACTTTGTGTTTGAAAACAACACTTTTTTCTTCCTTAGTTACAAAAAATATAGTAGGTTGTATC
>SNQJ01S0251472.1:0-12805 GCA_010110895.2 Picea sitchensis | reverse complement strand
GCCTTGTAAATGTATATTGTAATTTCATTGTAAATCTGGACCATTCATTATAAGGTCGCAGATCTAATGATAGAGATTATGTTAGGGTTTTTTTCCCTAGAAGGCAACCCTCTTTTATGAGGGAAATGTATTGCGACTATGATTGATGGTGAATATTGTATTATGAGATAGGAGACTGTGAGAGAAAGAAGAGGAAGTTACAGCGGGTTTTCTGTAGGTTGTATCCCTTCATATCCTGGATAATAATAAAGGAAGGACCTGGAAATTTCTCTGGTGGATGTAGCCCACACTGGGTGAACCACGTAAATCTGTGTCTCTATTGTATTGTGTATCTTCTGTGTTTTTCTTCCACATTTGTTTTATTTTATTGCTCCATGGTCCTGTTTTTCTAACAAAACCCTGCCCATTTCATAATCCACCCTTGCCCCAAGAATTTTCAGCCACATTGTGAGTTTTGAGCCAGAATTCCCTAGTTCTTGCCTTTTTCCTTACTCATAAGCCTATGCCCATTCTCTAGAGAGAAGTATGAGAGAAGAAGGGTACGTGGAAGCAGTTGGAGCTTGGCGAAGAGGATCCCATGACCAGGTTCGAGGAGCAGTCACCGATCTTTTTTTGTAAGTGACTTTGTGAGATTAATATAAAGAAGTACTTTTGACATCCTGCCATATGATGTGTTTAATCTGTATGTTTGATTTACATTTTGTTATGAAATCTAACCCACTAATTCATATATAGAATGCACGTTCGTAGTTTCTTGTTTGTATTTTGGTGAATGCAGGTCAACCTTGGGAATAGATTTTTAGTCGAGAAGCGACCGAACGCACTGGGATCGACACCAGACATGGAATTTAAGGTAGGACTACAAGATCCCTATACTTTGTACTTTATACATGAATGTGGGGTATTGTTGGGATAGTTGTTAAAAGTAGAAGACTTTAGATGGTTAGCTCTGCCTGAACTTTAGAACCCTAGTGTAGTCCATAGGAGGGTTTTCCCACTATAGCAGAATTGGCGATCATACTAGGGAACCTCTAGGGTTTTTAGGGGGTTTTTGTTTTTGGGTGTCTTTAATTGGTTTATTTACTGTTTCTTGAGTTTTTGTAAGTTTCTGTGTATTTAAGGGATTCTGGTCTTCCATACCAGTACTGCCTGCCTGTTTTTCTCTTGAATGTTATTTTTTCTTTTTAGAGAAGTCACAGAGGTGTACGCGGCCTGTAGTGGGTCTGCACGTGTACACACACACCCTATCTTTGGACAACCCGCGTACATACGCAGGCTGCTGAAGTATTAATTGCGTTCCTGTGTCAGGAAAATATTTTTTAAAGAAGAGGCAACCATCCTCTTCCCTGAATGAAGCCATATTTCTCAAGGGTTTTCTTGATTTATCCCTGGTCTCTGTTTCTTGCATTCTTTGGCCTAGGTATGACAACAATTATCTTTTTCTTTACCAAGATTTCTTGTGTTTTCTTGATTAGGGTTTGAGACAAGTTTTGTGAGTTTTTATGATTAACTTGTTTAGTATTGTCAGTAACTCTCTGTGAGCTGCAGTAGACCAGAAGTTGGTTTTTGGTCTCGTCTTGTATTCACTTTTTCCTTTTTACTTGCTTTAGAAGAAAATAAAATAATTCATTTTCAAGTTTCTTATTTTGGAGCATAAAGAAAAAAAGTTTTCAGTTTCTTGTTTGGTTAAGTAGTTAGGTTAGTTGTTTTTTCAGGAAGAAGGGTTATTTATTAAGTTCTTTACTGAATAATTAGTAATTTAAGTAGCTCGCAGTAGAGCGAAATTCATTTTTGAGTTTTTCTTTTAAAAGATATTAGAGAGAAAAGTTAGTTAAAGAGGGTTCAATTTGCAAAATCCTTGTTTGTTGAAAAATAAGTAATTCTGTTTCGAGCATTTGTTCTTCTCTTTCCTCTCTTTAAAAACACTATCAGTTTCATTTCCATTCCTTTGACTTAATATAAACCAATCAAAATGAACGTTGAATTAAAATTAATCAGACTTTGTGTTTGTAGGGTCCATTAACTAGATTAGGCTAGAGCCTTGATTTAGGTTGGAGAGGAAACTCTTCAAGGCTATAAAACAAACATAGGAGTCTGTGCTAGGGAGTGAAAAAGTCCAGTAATGTGGAAACTATCTGGGACCCCCCTCTAACAAAGGGGCTAAACATGAGTTCGTGTGCGGAAAGGTAGCGTAGATAACCCCTCCAAAGCCGAACCAATCATAGCAGAGGAACACATATAGAGGACTTATCTTGGGATTACGTTGATCGCATTTGACACATAGCTTCATGGGTCTCTAATCCATTTGAGGTCCTCAGTCATCTTCCAAAACACTTGCTTTTGATACCCTTGATAGGTTTCAGGCTTGATACCCTGCTCATTGCAGTCCACCCAACTATCCACTGTACCCGCCTGGTAGTTGTTCACGAGCTGGCAACTTAGTTGCCTTTGATTTTAGGGACTTACACAGGTGACTGCAGGGGTATACTGCGGTACCTAGGGTAGACATCGGGCCACACTTTGCAGAGTATACCCGGAGGGTGCTTCCGTGTTTGAGTTACACTTGCACCAGTAAGTTTCTCTAGTGTTGGCTGTTGTAACTGTTCTTCCAACTAGTAATAGTGGTTTGCTTGCTGCATCTCATAGGAAATTTTTCTAGTGCGTGTTTTTGTCTTCAACGTTAGAAATCCATAGTGTGTCATTTATCTTCTCACAGAGTGGAATATCAAGATCTCTGTCAGTCACGAAGTATTTTGGGCTTGCCACCAGTTAGCTTGGAGCCACCACTGCCACCGTGAAGGTGAAGAATTGACCAGGAAAGGTCATTTGAAGTGAACAGGCCATAAGAAGCTGTACTCGAGCCATCTCCGAGAGGCGAACATTCATTTTCGGAGGGACCAACTATTTATGACCTTGGAGCAGAAGCTCTCGGTCCGTATAAATCTTCAATCACTTACTTGTCGATGCTACTTCTGATACAGATTGCCCCTCCAAGGGTAACACATCACGAGCGTTAGGTAATCTTGTAAGAAAAGATGGAAGAAAATGTTGCTACTTCGTCAGGGATTCCTCATACTCTATCTATGAATGCCACAACTGGGGGTGTTCTGCCTCCTAAATCACCTTCACAGGTTCGGGCCACTATGGTATTGACCACCTCTACCTCGGGCATTGGTCTGATTCCTTCCATGGCGACAATCACTGCACCATTTACGCAGAGTGCGACGATCCCTCCGTTTTCATACGGGATGCCCAACTTTGACATGAACTCGGTCCTTTCCTACTCCACCCTACAGAATTTGGGTTTGGGGGTAGGGAGCTCAAACGTTCCTATTCAAGGTTCGATGGGGGGAACCTCTACCCCTTATAATTATTTCCCTTACGGCGGGGGTCATATACCTCCATCGTCTCCCTCGCTCGGCGGTGCTCCTCAACAACCTGTCTGGCCGACCATGAACTACAACCTGTCTAGAGTAGGTAGTCAAGGAAATTCTTCTAGTACCACACCGGTGGGTTCTTTTCCATTCTCTTTGTTCGGTGCATTTGGTAACAACACATTCTCATCAGTTACCATCTCAATAGAGGGAAACCCTGGTTTTGGATCACAAAATCCTGCGCAGGGTACTATTCCTGCACAGGGGCACACACTTCTCAAGGAACTTGGAATCCGTGGCAAGGATCAGTTCCCTCGTTAGGGATGTCGACCAGGGGAAACCCCTTACATGGTCAATGGAACCCCGAGCAAGGCTCAGGACCTATGCCTGCCGGACCAGTAGGGGGAAACCCTTTCTAGAACCTTTGGAACACTACGTCAGGAGAAATCCCTTCTTAGCCCTCAACATCCTACTACGAGAGTTAGTCGATGACATCTCAAAAAGTGCAACATCCAAATGCCGGCCTAGGCCATGGTTTTTACTAGAACCCAAGCCAACAACCTGAATTTTCCTGGAAACCTGGTGCCAACCAAATCCCAGGCTCCTATCCTCCTGTACATACTCAACAACCTAAGCTACCATTTTTGGAAACTTTGCATTTTCCAGACTTATCAAGATTATTGAATGACCCAATCTGTCACAATCCATGTTGGCCTGCTATGCCGACCAAGTTTACCTCGTACATTCCAAAGTTCGAAGGTAAGAATAACGAATATCTAGGCGATCATGTGACCACATTTCACCTATGGTTCTCATCCAACTCTTTGAGAGACGATTCTGTCTGGTTGCGTCTGTTTCAACACACTCTTATCGGGAGTGTCGCGAAATGGTACATCGAGCTCGACCTCTCAAGATACTCTACTTTTAGTGAATTGGCAATGGTTTTCTTAAACTATTTTCAATTACCTGTGAGATACTGTGGTGGCACATAACTGCTGGCCAACTTTGAGTAGACAGAGGCTGATCATATTTGTGATCACATCCGAGAATGGCGGTGCCAAAAGAGTTTGATTAAAGTACCAGTTCCACTAGCATTCCTACTGGAATGGTTCCTTAAGTCTTTGGTACCCCAACTATCCAAGTACGTAGCAACGTCGGGTGTCTTTTCGGAGGAAGAAGCGATAATGAGAGGTCAACAACTAGAGATGATTTACTCTCAGTATGGATTTCTTTATGAAGTTTTTCCAGATGCATCATGGTATATTATTGATAAGACCAGACATAAGTCTAGACCACATGCTAACAACATTGTTGGTTCAGCACAAGCAAAGCCCATTGATCCACTGTAAAATAAATTGCAACAATTGTTGATACAACAGACAGTGGCCAACCCAACTCCTAGTTCGACTTCCCCCCCTGCTCAGACATCGGATGTACACAGTGTGCAATCGAATAACCCAAAGGCCAATCAGCAGGCCGAAGGGAAGAAAAAACAGTGAAAGAAGGGTAAGGGGGATAAGAAACCAACCAATAATTTTGGCGGGGGAGACACAAAGAGAAAAGAGTCAAAGTATCTGTGCAACCTTTGTGCAGAAGATCACCGACTCACCTATGACCTCGACTCATGGAGGCCCAAAAGTTATTGGCACAACAACAACCTGCAGTGTTAACGAACCCATTTCCTGATGGGAAAAATTTAACTCAAGCCTCTGCGAACGCAGATGGGGGAAGTCATGGACCCCCTTCGTCATCTAGCAATACCTCGACTTTGAATGTCTATATGTTGAAAGGTAAATCTCACATAGCTACTAGGGCACATGATTACGGAATGCCAAGTAATTCCGAAAAGGGTAAAGAAGCCGAAAACCCATCTGCCCCTCTCTAGATCGAGAGAACGATGGGTGAAACAATGACACACATCTCGAAAGGGGTGTTCAAGAAGGCTTCACATAATCCAAACATGAGGGCCACCCAGAATTACTCTGTGGTGGAGGATTAGTCACAAACCCCTTGCGCGATGTCTGCTTTGGAGGTCCTCCAGAGCTACCCTTCATAGAGAAAGGCTCTATTAGTTGCCTTAGGATCCACTAAGACATGTAATCCAGGAACTATCACTCTTGATACAATCGACTTGAAGCCTTGTCTCCCATTCCATATCGCATTTCAGATAGTAGTGGCTCACCCCACGAAATTGTCTACCCAAAATATTTTTTGTATGGTGGTTGATGAGGGAACCTCGACATGCATGATTTCATTGGTGTGTTGGAAGGCAATTGGCCAACCCGTTCTGTCTCCTTCACCTACTGTTCTTACAACTTTCGACAGTCGTTCTTTCAGACCACATGGAATTATTCCTTCTTTCCTCGTGCAATTAGGAGGGAAGATCGTGTGTGTCGAAGTTGAAGTGGCGATGAGCCTGTCGACTACAACCTCCAGTTAGGAAGGAGTTGGACATATTCCATGCATGCAGTGGTTGAAACAGTTTTTTGGGTCTTATTGTTTCCACATGAGGGCCGAATCGTGACCATTGATCAATTTTCTTTCTACAAACCTGACCCTTCATCAGGGGCATCTGCGGTCCTGATGATTGATAACCCACATCCCGAGAACGTCAACATGGGGGTTGGTTTATGCCCACCTCTCATGGGTACTTTTGATTACCCACCTCCTTCCGGCGATGTCAAAATGATATCGCCTGCCCTCGACCAACCTAAGGCTGAAATATTTTTAGTATCGTCATTCCGCATGACTTACTTTAATGATCCGTGGATTCTTCCTTCCCCATCAGCCACAATGGAAGAGACAGGGCACCACGACATGTCCATACCCTTGTCCGTGGCAGAAGTTGTGTACTCTATATTCCAACAACCTTCCGCTAACCCTGATCTGACTCCTGCACAAGAGTTAGATCCAGTTCCCAAGCCTGCCTGGGATCAAGGTTCCCTTGCCACTATCAATTCCTTAGACTTGGTATTTCCCTTTGACGAGGTGATTTTAGAGGCATTGACTGGTCCAAACAGACCTTGGGATGATCTCCATCACAGATCATACTTCCTCATAGAGTTAGGAAGAATAGAGGTAGGAAAATTCATGTTAACTATGACTGGAGATAGGTATTGTCCTATTAATCCTATGGCTACACACACAGTTTATGCCGAGGGTAATATGGAAACCATCGCTAAAATGATACCTATTGATATCTACATAACCTCGATCATCGTGGAGAATGTCTTCATCAGAGCAGACTGTTCCCCTAAGGAGATTCAGATCTATACAGATTTATTTAAATAATTCCACGACATTTTTGCCTCCTATTATGAGGAAATGCTAGGCATTGATCCAAGGATCATCAAACATGAGATTATGACTAACCATGACGCCAAGCCGGTCTGGCAGAAGATTCATCCGGTTAATCCTTGGAAAGCAGCAACTATTAAGGCTGAAGTAGAGAAACTACTCAAAGATGGTTTCATCTACCCCATCCAATTGACTTGATGGGTGTCGAATCCCATTCCCATCAACTAAAAGTAGGGTACGATTCACGTATGTACAAACTTTCATGATTTGAGAAAGGCTTGTCCAAAGGTTAATTTCCGCACTCGATTTATTGACCAGATTGTCGATGAATGTGCAGGATACGAGGTATTTTCTTTCATGGATGGTTTCTCGGGATACAATTAGATACAAATCAAACCCAAGGACCAACATAAAACAAATTTTATCTATCCACGGGGTACATTTTCTTATCGGAAGATGCCTTTTGGCCTGAAGAATGTTGGAGCCACTTTTTAGTGGGCCATGTCTTTTGCTTTCCACGATATTAAACACTTAGTCGAGGATTATCTCGATGATTTAGCGTCGCGATCTCATAAGAGAGATGATCATCCCACACACCTCTGACTTATCTTTGAGCAATGTCGCTACTATCGGATTCGCTTGAATCCAAACAAATGTAGTTTTTGTGTGACGTCGGGTCATATTCTAGGTTTCATAGCTTCTACAACAGGGATCATGGTCGATCCTCTAAAGGTTGATGTGATAGTTCAGTTTCCTCCTCCATGCATAGTTCCTCAACCTCAGAGTTTACAGGGAAAAGAGAACTTTTTACGACGTTTCATCACAAACTATGTCGAGATCACAAAAGGGTTCATGCGTTTACTAAAGAAGGATGTTCCTTTCCATTGGGATGAAGTCGCTCAATGCTCTTTTGAAGCATTGAAATGCACCCTCACATTTTCCCCCCTGCTTCGACCACCCAATTATAATAAAGATTTATTATTGTACTTGGCCACTGCAGAGTCGACCATCGACATGGTCTTGGTTCAAGAGGACGATTTTCTTGAAGAGCATGTGATTTACTACCTGAGTCGAGGCCTGGCTGGACCATAACTCAACTACTCCCATGTTGAGAAACTTGTGTTGGCAGCAGTTCATGCTGTCCAATGGTTCCGTCACTATATCCTATTTCGTAAGACCACCGTCATTGCTGTTGTGAATCCATTCCAATATGTGTTGACACGATGCCTAATCGACAAAAATATTAGTAGATGGATAGTTATCCTCTAGGAATTTGGCTTGGATTATTTTTCGGCGAAATCCAAAAAGTCGTTGGTCTTTGCGGAACTCATCTTGGAACTTTCGGTCGAGTCAGGTGATGTTGAACCCAAAAGTTCGCCTATTAAAGGAGATATGTTTTTGATCGCATCTTCGGATCCCTGGTATGGAGATATACTAGTCTATCTCTAGACTTTGAAGTGCCCTGTCTCTACTTCTTGTGATGAGCGTCGACATATACGCCATCATGAAAACAACTATCTTATTCTCGAAGACACTTTGTATCATCGAGGTGTAGATTGCATCCTTCGTCGATGTATCACCCATGAAGAAGCAAAACTCATGCTTAACGACTGCCACACTGGAGCATGTGGTGGTCATTTGTCCGGGTTGGAAAAAGCCCAAAAGATTCTACGAGCCGGTTACTATTGGCCGACGTTAATCAAAGATTGCATTGAATCGGTCAAAATGTGCCACCCGTGTTAGATCTTCTCATGGAAGATGAGGGCACATACTTCTCCCATGTTTCTTGTCATCACAGTTGGCCCCTTCACCAAGTGGGGGATTGATTATACTACATGCCACCCCCCCTTATCCAGGGGACACTGTTATATCATCGTAGAATTAGACTACTTCACCAAGTGGGTCGAAGCTATGCCAACGTTCAAATATGATGGAGAGACAACAACTCTCTTCTTATTTAATAAGATAATAGCAAGGTTCGACGTCCCAAAGTATATTGTCACTGACCATGGAAGTCACTTTCAGAATAAAATGATGTCTAAGTTAACGTCAAAGATAGGGTTGAGACAAGAACACTCATCACCTTATTACCCACAATCGAATGGTTAGGTGGAAGATGTGAATAGGTCACTCAATACCATTCTACAATGAACGATCAATTCGGCCAATTCAAATTGGAATTTGATGTTATACTTGACAGTGTGGGCCTACCGAACGTCTATAAAGACTTCCACTGGTTTCTCACCTTTTCAACTTGTTTACGGGTTGGAAGCAATCTTGCCTATAGAATGCAAGATCCCATCTCTTAAGTTAGTAGTACAATTATTTCCAGACACTTCACCTCTTAAGGAATGCTTATTATATCTCGAGCAACTCGATGATAAATGACGTGATGCATCCTTGGCTAATGAAGCTCATAAGAAAAGAGTCAAGTGTCAGTATGATCGGTCCGTTCATCCTCAGATTTTCTTCGAAGGTGACCTTGTCCTGGTCTATGACCAAGATAAGGATCCCCTAGGGGCAGGCAAGTTCAAACCCATGTGGTTTAGATCGTTCATTGTGAAGGAGGTATTAAAGAAGGGTGCTTATCATCTGGTTGAATTTGAAGGGAAATATTTAGCAGAGCCTAGAAATGGGCTCTACCTCAAGAAGTATTACTCATAGGTGGGTCACCTTGGGCGTCTTCTTGTACATATGTATAGTTCTTATACATTTTTAGCTTTTGTCTTTTTGGTCTTATGGACGTGTCATTTTTATGTCATCTTTTTCACTCTGGAATATGTCAAGTGAATTGGACGTATTTGTTGGATTTGCAGACGTTGCTAGTTGACACACTCAGAGGCTTGCTTCCACAGCTTGGGTAATCTTCACGCCCCAAGGCCAGTTGTTATCTTCTGGAGGTATCTGTTTAGGTGACACCACAAACAATTTCGCCACATACAGTGCAATAATAGAGTTTCTTCGTGACGCCTTGTCGCATGGTATCTCTTACCTCCAGGTCTAATTAGATGCACATTTGGTTGTGTCCCAGTTAAATGGGGTTTACTGCATTTACGATCCTACTCTACATCGATGATTCCTTAGGGTACGCATCTTAGAATGTTGTTTTGATTATATTACATATATCCATGTTTCTAGGATATTGGATCAAATGAAAGATACTCTAGCTAATTAAGTATTAGATTGGCATATTGCACACATGTAAGAAAAAGAACACACATACACATGTAAATACATTTGTAAATAAATGTAATCCATAACTCATAAAAAGATGTAAATACACACATATATATATATATTGAAAGTATCAGAGTACATAGGTGGGCACAAGCACCTCAAAAAATAACGAGTTTGGTATATAACGCGGGTCTTATGCCCTAAAAAAATATACAAAGAGTTCCCTCGGCACATAAATGGTCCACCCTAAGCTAAGCACGAGACCCGTTGACCCTGCCATAGTGGAATACATCATTTTCCAAACGCCGAAATAGATGGACCTAGGTCCATGGCACCCCAACAACATGAGGCTGCATAGATGGCGGGAGATCCTTGATCTCGGCCATAGGCACAGTATGGGTGAGTGCAGTCAGGTGTCACTCCACTTGTCTCAAAACTCTCTCAGCCTCTCCGACTGGAGGTACCCCCGCTACTGTTGTTGGTCCGGTGGCCACTGCTGCTACTGCCTTTGGTCGTGGACGACGCCTGTTCCACGCAAAATTAGCTGGATGCACTGGTCCCAGATCTGTACATAAAAGATACATAGTTTTCAAGTTCTTTGGTACACATAAAAAATGATATATATATAAAATAAATAAAAAATTAAAAAACTCTTAAAAAGAAAAAAAGCATACCTATTTCTCCTCGCTCCGCTCCAGGAGGTATGAGAATGGCAGAATATTTGGAGAAGTTGAACCCACCATAGGGGTAGTCCTCTATAGCTGGAATCTTCCGAGACCACCAGTCTAAAAAAGTATCATCGAAGGCCTCGATGGTCCTCCCTCCCCCTTGTCGTAGCAACACTGATGCCCATATGCACACTGCTGGGAAGGAGGACACATGCCTTTGTATTGTCTCTCGGGAACCAAGACTGGGTACCCTCTCGAAGAAGAAAGAGCAAAGAACAATCCCTAACCCGAAGTTCTTTTTGTTCCTCCCACGACACTCTGTCAGCTATCTCTTCATGCACTCTAGCATGGTTGTACTCCAATTAAACACTCATGAATTTAAGCATTGTATTGTGCAATGCATATGCGCCCAGGAAGCCTGATGTAAAGCCGTTGATCCAGTGATCCGCCCAATAAGTAAAACTATCACTTTAAGTGATAGGTTGGTGATTGTGTGGATCGGTACCTGGGAACCCACATTATCTGTTCCAACCTCGCAGTGTTTCCTGATCAATTCGGAAATGTTGTGTAGCCCAGGAGGAAAAGATCAAAGGTTGACTGGTTCAACTCTCCTTGAGAGGCCAGTTAGGAAGTAAATTTCCTCAGTCGTTGGATCCAATGACTACCCCTCGAGCATAAAATCCTCTGCATCTGGGTGCTAGTAATCCACCAAGGCATTCAACAGCTTGGGTTGTGCCCACATGAGTGGACACCGAAAGAATTTCCACAACCCGCATTGTTTTAATGCAGTGACAACAACAGGGTATTCCTCGACCATTTAATCAATGTCCTCATGCTCTCTCTCTCTCCAATGGACATACATTTTGCAAAATGACAAGTTCAAAGGAGAGTCAAATGATGCATTTTTAATTTTTTCATATGTTTGAGGATGTATGCGGGTTGTATTGGGGACAATCGTGTATGTACGCGGGAAGAATTTTCTCTGCCCACATGCATACCCGAGCTGTGCTTGGATAACCCATGTACACATAGGGCCGACCTTTTTAAGGGTGTGTGCCCCTCCAAAAAATGAAAATAAATGGAAAAAGGAAGATTTGAAATGTAGGAGGGACTAGTTTGTACTTACTTGGTCCAAGCAGAAGTTTGTTTCGTCCACTGAAGCTCTCATAATCAACTTCTTTCACAAAGGGGTTTTTTGGAATTTTGGTCAATTCTCAATTTGCAATGGTGATAATGAGCTGCCAGCTTCTATTTATAGACTTTTTTGTCCCTTTTTGTCATTTTTTGACCCCTTTTGTCATTTTTTTTGGCTTGAAAATCATGTAACGTGGTTCTTGAGTTTCTCATTGGATGTTATGATACACTTTACTTTTGGTTCGATGAACTTTTTGGGAGTTGGGGCACTTTCAAGGTCCTTTGGTGAAAAGTCATTTTTTCCAACTTTATGCATTTAAGTTAGGATTCCACATCCACTTGTTGCACCTCGTTGTATTTTTTTCTTTACCATAGGATCAACCCCACCGAATTGTGACACAGAACCGTCATTGCTGCTCTAGAAGTGTCGTAATTTAGTGGTAGAGCCTACCCTCACATGGATGCCCTAGGTAGATCTTGGTTTCATTTTGGTGTCCATGCCATAACTAATGACTATAGGCTTGAGAGTCCTTTTAGTCTTGTCTTGATTACGAGTTTGAGCCTTTACATGTTTGATATATTATCACTCTTGGCCTCACCCTCAAGACTCCCAAAAAACAGACGGGTCTTCTTTTAAGCCCTTTTCAGACCCTCTAAACATGAAAAGATTGTCGAGCGATCTTGTTGCCCTTCACACTTGCCAAACTAAAATTTGAAGGCATGTCTATCTGGCGGTAGTTTACCCCTTTTTCAGTCTAGATGGTCAATTGTACGAATAAAGGTATACTCTAGGAACTTCGGTTCGCTAGAAGAGTATTCTCAGGTATAAGTTTAACACTTTTTAGGGCCCGAGGGACTAAATTTACGAAAAAGGAACCCCAACAGAGTCCATAGTTAATTTCTTTTTAGACTCCCTAAAAGTGAAAAGATCGTCGAGTGAGCTTGTTTCTTCACACTCGTTAAACCGGTCAAGAAGAACATCCACTATTGAGTCCATAGTTAAGCTCTTTTCAGATTCCTTAAAATTGAAAATATCGTCGAGTGACCTTGTTCTTTCACACTTGTTAATTGGTTTAGAAAAACATCTATTGGCATGAGTTTACCCCTTTTTCCAGCTTGTAGATTAAGGAGGAAAAAGGTACACCTCGGGAGATT
>SNQJ01S0251471.1:0-12805 GCA_010110895.2 Picea sitchensis | reverse complement strand
TTGAAGAAAATTGTTCCTTTATTTCCAAAATGGAAGCAATTAGATTGATCTTGGCCTATGCATGTTCCACGAGAATCAAGGTATATCAGTTGGACATAAAATAAACATTTCTAAATGGTGAATTAGAAGAAGAATTCTACATCGAACAACTGAAAGGATTCCTACTGTCAGAAAGGGAAGATTATATTTTCATATTGAAGAAATCTTTGTATGGAATCAAACAAGCCCCTAGAGCCTCGTATTCAATATTGGACACGTATTTGCAGGAATAAGTATTCATAAAGGGTAATGCATATATCAATCTCTATGTAAAGGTTGATAGAAACAACATACTTATTATTGAAGTATATGGGGATGATATTATCTTTGGAAGTGATGATGATAGGATGAGAAAGAGTTTTTCCCAAGACATGCATAATGAGTTTGAAATGTCACTACTTGGTGAATTGACATTATTTTTGGGACTTCAGATATCTCAACATGATGGAGGCATTTTCATTTCCTAAACCAAGCACATAAAAAAAAATGTTGAAGAAGTTCAGAATGGAATATTTCAAACCAGTAAGTACTCCGATGGTGACTAATTGCAAGTTGAGCAAAGATGATGAATCTAAGGAAGAATAACAAAGAATCTATTTATCAATGATTGACAACCTACTCTATGTAACAACTTCAAGAGCATATGTAATGCAAGCAGTTGGACAAGTTGCAAGATTTCAAGCAACACTGAAGGAAACTCATGTTCTAGCAGTAAAAAGGATCTGCATATATCTTAAAGGAACAATAGAGTTTTGGTTGTGGTAACCAAAAGGGAATGAGATGACTATGGCCACCTATGTAGATGCAGATTGGGAAGGAAGCATTGATGATAAAAAAAATACTAGTGGAGAAGCTTTCTATTTGGGTGATTGTATGGTATCCTAGTTAAGTAAGAAACAATCCACAATATCATTGTCTATAACAAAATCATAATTCATTGCAGTAGAAACATGTTGTACTCAGGTTCTCTCTATGAAGCAAACCCTGCAATTTATACAAGTGAAGTATGATGAGCCCATTTCAATATTGTTTGACAACACTAGTGCTATCAACATCTCCAAGAATCCAATGATGCATTCCAAGACCAAACATATTATGATCAAGTTTCATTTTCTGCGGGAACGAGTTATAGAAAAAAATATAAAGTTAGAGTATATTGGGATAAAGGAATAGATTGCAGACATCTTCACTAAACCTCTCCCAACAGATACATTTGAGTATCTTCGAGAGAAACTTGGAATAGTTTCTCCTCCAAAATGATCTACACATTTTTCCACTCAGAATACAAGGGAAGAGAAATTATTTGTGCAGAGACAATAAATGGATCTTAATATGAATGCTCTTCTATATGTCAGTATTTTACTTCGTCAAGAAGCAACAATGGACAAAAGCATCAGGAGAGAGAAAGTTCAAAAGCAGTTTGTTAGAGGGAATAACACTTTTCCATTGATTTCAAAGGGGGAGAAAGAAAAAATCATGCAAATATGGGTGCATTTTTCGCAAGGGAGCAAGAGTGTTTCCATAAATCCCAAAGGGGGAGAATGTTGGAAAATTTATTGTCATTGATGTCAAATTTAGAGAAAGTCTAGAAGCCTCTAGAAGTAATGGGTATAATTGAAGAAGTCTCCAAAGTGGTCCCCTTATGGTGTAGCTTTAAGCATGGACATGACAAGAAGACACTTTGAAGAATTCTACAAGAAACCTAGAGGTGTGATCTTGAGACCCGAGGTTGAGTTAGGAAAATTAGGTTGAGGAATACTTCAAGTGCATACAAAACCATCATAGATGGATGTTCCTTTTCATGCCATTTCCAACAGTAGGTGATATGCCAAGTGGTTCCTCATGGTTGAGGAGTTATGAGGTCATGAAGTTGGAAGCCCTGAAGAATGGTTAAGAAGCCCCTAAATGGTTTTAACAAGAAATTACAAGTCATTAATTAAAGGGTAAAATAGTTATAACAAGAAAGTACAAGTCGACCATAAAGTTAAGGAAATAAGTCACATGGACAAGTATAAATACACTTCAC
Source organism: Picea sitchensis (assembly GCA_010110895.2). Taxonomy (NCBI): domain Eukaryota; kingdom Viridiplantae; phylum Streptophyta; class Pinopsida; order Pinales; family Pinaceae; genus Picea; species Picea sitchensis. Next base: position 10,740 of record SNQJ01S0251471.1, on the reverse strand, counting down.
GAAGCCTCTCATTCTTAAATACACAAGTTCAATGATTATCTATCTTTCAAGTGATCTTTTGGTTTATCTTTTCGTACCATATATGAGGTAGAGAAGTCTGAGGTAGTGAAGTCTGATGTAGCGAAGGGAAGAGAAGGAAATGCATGGAAACTAGCTTACTAATGTTATCTATGGGTCATGGTGGAGCAGGGAGCGGACATCCATGGGTCGCAGTGGAGAAAATCATGAACATCCATGGGTGGATAGTGTACAGGTCACAGATCTGAGAAAAGGTTTTGAAAAGGATGCTTGATCCAGGTTGCAGCAAGGCATGGTGACACATAAGGGTTGTTATAGGGTATGAGATGGTATGAATTAGGTTTCATCATGAGTAAATGTATGTATTTATGTATTTGTGCATGGATGGTTTTGAACATGCTCAAGGCATGTCTTGGAGGTATCTTGGTACATGGTTGCATATTTTTGAGGTTTCTGTCTTGGTGATATTGATACATGCTTGAGACATATCCTTGGTACATTGTATATGGTTTTTATGGTTCATTGTTAGAGGCACATATTTGTGATATTGGAATATACTTGAGGGATATATAATGGCACATGGTATGATACATGATTGAGGTAGATTGTGGCACATGGTTTGGAGATTTGGACATATGCTTGAGGTACACCTTGGTGATGTTATGGTACAATGATTAGAGACATATCTTGGCTATCTTGGGATCTGGTTTGGAATATGTCAGGGTGATGATATCACATTCTTGAGGAACTTCATTGATGATATCCTATTGTATATGGTGACATATGTATGAGGCACATTCTTTGGTTCTTAGTTGAGGCACATCATTTGGTACATAGCTGATGCTTGGTACATGGTACGTGGTTTTGGTATATGATCGAGGTATACCATTGATAATTGATGTTATGGTACCTACACTTGGCATATATTATGATTGCTGGTATTGATACACAGCTTGGTGATGTTATGGTTCATGAGAAGATTATGATATGGTATGTTTCTAGAGGCACTTCTTGGCGATCTTAGTACATGGTATGGTACATGTTTTGGTACAGGTTTGATGCATAGTTGATGCATGGTTGATACATGTTGATGTATATGGTATGGTACATGTTTGATTCATAGTTGATACATGGTTGATGTACATCGTATGGTGATGGTTTTGGTATCCATGTGAGTGGATTTGGTTGATGATGGTATATCAGTGACAGAGACAGGGACAATAACATGTTGGATGATTGGTTGATAATCAGTTATAGGTTGATGTGACAGTGACAATGATAGTGACAATGACAGGTTGGATGATTGGTTGATCATCAAGGATAGGTTGATGTGTGATCCAAAAAGGATCACAAGAAGGCTAAGGAAAACTCATAACTCACAGAGGCAACTCAGGACGCTCAGAATGTCTTCAACAGACAGAGAAAGGGAAAAAATTCAAAGTTCCCAAAACTCAGTGAAAATGACATGATCACAAAGAGCGCGTTGCAAGATTTCTAATGATACAAACGACTCGTCAAACAAAGTTACAGATTGAAATATATTTGCGGTCAACGTTTTTTCAAGCTAGCCCAGTCAGCAGGGGATGAGTCAACATCGATACTTCTGACATCAAGATATGTACACTACACATGGAAGGAGTAGGGAAGTGACATGTGGCAACACTAAAGGCTACCACGTGTCACCTGGTTTTGGTGTTTTTGGACCGATCTGTGGGCCAATCGGATCGTGCCACGTGGAATTCCATACGACTGACTTGGTGTGATGACTTGGAAGGTGGACGGATGGACCAGTGAGAGGCTACCAGGTGGCCCAATTAGAGGTTTCCACATGGCAGGCAGGAAATTCCCAAGGACAACCTGTGAGCAAAAATTTGGAAAAAAATAGTTTGGTAGGTTCGCCAAATTTGGCGGACCACGCCAAACTTAACCACAGATTACATCATTTGGATATGGCTCTAGTGACCCCACTAAAATTGGCAGAACAAACCTTTATATATATACAATGTAACAATACAAAGCCAAAAGGAGAGTCCGCGGGGTTTGACCCCGAGACCTCCTCCCACAGAAAGCGCGTTAACATATCTTCCCTAACCAATAGGTCGCGAACATTACATTGTAACCAATGGCCAAAACAATTATTAAATGTTGCATCCACCTAAACACCAGAGGGAGGTGCGTGTACTGTATGACCTTTTGGGAACTCATTTCTATGCAAGTAGAGTCATTAATGTAGGTTGCAGAGGGCACGAAAACCAAGACAAATTTCTTCTTGGGCCTGGGAGTGATAGAGAGATCAAGGTGTGGAGACAGTCATTTTTGGGTAATTCGACACCATGAATTAAGTGGTGCTGTATTTTTTTGATATGAGCATTATTTCTGCATCTTGATTTTAGAATGAGGTACACTTATGTATTTTGTCAAATTATTTTACTGAGTTAATGAAAGAACCTACCCATTTGAGAGCAGGACCCAAAGACATATTCCACCAGGGATGAAATTCGTTATCAAGTTTTTGTGTTCAGATATGATGCTTATGTATCTTAATATTTTGATCTTTTCCTTCTTTAATGGTGCACTTTAATTTATGCTCATTTAATGCAATTCTTTATAAGTCAATGAAAAGATCCCAGATCATGTTGGTATCAGAGCAGTCGTCTTTGACTTGAATTGTTGAGTGTGAATGCTTACTAGGGCCAAGCATAAACAGGGTGAAGGAAATCTTAAGACTTTCAATCTTGAAGTTGGTCATGCATCCCGAAGGAAGAAAATGGCAAAAGAAGACAAGCGTGATGAACAGGAGAAAAAATTGCACATAGTATTTTATCGCATGTCATAAATGGTTGAAGAATTGTATGGATATTGCGAGAAGAGGATGAAGAAGAAAGGGAAGAAAAAGGAAGCACATGCAAATGATGATGTTTCGGTAAACCAAGGGGCTGGAGGAGATCCTCCTGAGCCTTCGTCCTCACCTTCTAGTTCTAGTTCTTCTTCCTGTGAGCATTCTCATCATTCTAGCCATGAAACCTCTTTTAAGAAACCATTATTAAAGCTTGATATAAAATTTTCTTTACCTATGTTTAATGGAGATGCTAATCCTTAAAAGCTAGATAATTGGATTTGATAGGTTGAAGTGCATTGTTGTGTCTAGCATATTGATGAAGAAGAAGTTAAAGTGAAATTGGATTCTCTTCGGTTGGAAGGAACCGCTCTCATATGGTGGGAGAGCAAGCTTCAGGACATAAGTAAGTATGGTAATCTTCTTTCCTCATGGTCGGAATTTAAATCAACGATAAGGAAGGAATTTTATACATTAGGGTATTTACATAAAGCAATGATGGAATGGAAAAATTTAAGGAAAAGTAAAGGTCAAACTGTAAAAAGTGTCACAAAAGAATTTAGGAAGAAATCTATTGCATTGAACATTCCTTTGGATTCTTATGAAACTCTAATGAAATATATTGGTGCACTTCATAGTTATATTCTTCATACTTTGCTCTTATTTAACCCCACTAGTCTTGATGAAGTTTGTGTGCAAGTCACTCACCTTGAGAACAGGGGGAAACATGTTCAAGAAGATTCCACAAAGAAACCTTCCAATCTCCCACACAAAACTTTTAACAAGTTTAAAAGGAAGGACAAGAAGACTGCCACAGTGATGAGAGAAGGAGGAAATCCATCGTGCACTCATTGCAATAAAAGTGGTCATGGTGAAGAACATTGTTGGAAACTGCATCCAGAAAAGAAACCAAAACAATTCGGTGGAAAGGGGAAGACAAAAACCATTGCTACAGTGCAACAAGATCTTGGTTTTGATTAAAGAGATGAAGGAAATATCACAACAATTAGAGTACAAGGTAAATATTCCCTTCATGCTAGTTCAAGTTCCAATAATGAATCTCATACTGATGAATGAAAGAAGAATGAATTATTTCACATAAGCATTGTATCTAAACACACTAATATAGATACATTATTTGATCCGGGTTCCCAAGTAAACTTAATATATGAAGCACTTGTCAAGAAGATGGGTCTTGAAATGAAACCACATGCGAAGCCTTATCCTCTTGGTTGGGTATGTGATAAAGAAACACTTAATGTCACCAAACAATGTAGGGTCATATTTTCTATTGCTTCAAAGTTGATTGATGAAGTGGATTTGGATGTTGTACCACTTGATATATGTGGCATAGTGTTGGGAAGTCCTTATCTTTATGATAGAAAAGTAGTCTTTTTTCGTCATGAGACCAAATACCACCTTATTAAAGGGGGAGTGGAATATATTGTTAGAGCTCACATCATGAGGGTAAATACAACACTTGTTAGTGCATGGAAAATGAAAAGACTCATAAACACTAATAAGAGATATGTACTCATGGTCATTAGAGAGAAAGATGTCGATACATCCGATGCTTTCCTAGGGTGTGATCCATATCATACACATGAATTAATTGATATTGCTTCTAAGTATGATGATATTTTTCAGAAACCTGATGGATTACCTCCTAAGAGGGAAATCCAACATGAGATACATCTTCAACATGATTCTCCTCTTCCTATTGTAGGCATGTACAAGATGTTAGTTGTGGATATGACAAAGATAAAGAAGCAGGTACATGGCTTATTGGATCAAGGGGTCATCAGGCGCAATTCATGCCCTTGTGGTTCTCTGATCATGATGGTTCCAAAGAAGGATGGCACATGGCGAATGTGTGTCGATTACCAGGCCTTAAATAAAATCACGTGAAAAATCAATACCCTCTTCCTCATATAGATGATTTACTTGATCAATTGAAGAATGTTGTTTATTTCACTAAGTTGGATTTGCGCAATGGATATCATCAAATCAGGGTCGCAAAATAAGATGCATGGAAAACTGCCTTTAAAACCAAACATGGATTGTTTGAGTGGTTAGTTATGCCATTTGGGCTTTGTAATGCTCTGACAAATTTCATGCGTGTGATGAATGATGTGTTCAGACCTTTCCTAGATGACTTTGTGATTGTATATTTAGACGAAATTCTTATTTTTAGCGGGACTTGGGATGAACGTGTGAGGCATGTAAAGAAAGTATTGGATAATTTGCAAAGGGAAAAGTTGTATGTAAAATTGTCTAAATGTGAATTTGGAAAGACTGTACTTGTGTACTTAGGTCATATTGTAGGAGGAGGACAATTAAAAATTGATCCTTCCAAAATTGATGTAATTGTAAATTGGCCTGAGCCAAAAAGTGTAACCGAAGTCCAAAGCTTCTTAGGTGAAGTCTAGTATTGGAGGAGGTTAATTTCCAACGTCTCCTTTATAGAAGCTCCCTTGCATGCCTTAACCAGTGTGAAGAACACTTTTCAGTGGGGAGGAAAACAAAAAAAATATTTTGAAACTTTGAAGGAGAAGATCAATACCGCACCAGTATTAGCACTGCTGAATATTCAACAAACTTTTGCGATTGAGATAGATGCCAGTGGATATGCCATGGGTGCAGTATTGATGCAATATCGTAAGCCTATCTGTTACCACTCTGGAAATTTTAACTAAGTTGTTGTTAAATATCCTACATATGCTAAAGAGTTGTATGCATTAGTCCAGAGCATAAAGAAATGGAAGCACTACTTGTTCGGGAAGGAGACAATTATACATACATATCACCAACCCTTACAATATCTCCAAGAACAGACCAAATTGCAACAATTTCAACACTACAGATGGATGGGTTTTTTACAACAATTTCATTTGGTAATCAAGTACAAAAAGGGTACAAGTAACAAGGTAGCTAATATGCTTTCTATACCTCCTATTGTTGCTTCTATTATTTTGAAGAATACTTCTTTATATCATGATATCTATGTAGAAAAAAATTCCATCGATGAAGATTTTAAAGAAGTATATGAGAAGCTAACCCTTGATGCATAGGTAGAGAACTATTGTCTGCAGTGAAAATGGTTGTACCATCTTGGAAATCTATGTATTCCTATGAGTGAACGAGTCCATGTAATATGATAAGCTCACAGTTCTCTTGTGTCTGGGAATTTTGGGGTAGGAAAAACTATGGCGCATTTGTAGAGGTTTTGTTACTGGCCTCAAATGAAAGAAATTGTAAATAAATATGCAAAGGGGTGTGTGATGTGTTCTACTTGTAAGCCCACTAATAGAAATTTGGGGCTATACTCACCACTTCCTGTTCCATCCCATCCATGGGAAATTATCTCCATGGATTTTGTAGGGGGTTTACCAATTACCAAAGGGGGTCATGAATATTTGTATGTTGTAGTGGATAGGTTCAAAAAGATGTGTATCTTGATGCCATGTAAAAAGAAGATCACTGCTGAGCATATTGCTAATCTCTTCTTTTAGTATGTTTGGGTTCACTTTGGGTTACACACATCCATTGTCTCAAATTGAGATAATCAATTCCTTGGGGACTTTTGGACTAGCTTGTGGAGGATGATGGACACCAAATTGAAGAAGAGAACTACTTTCCATCCACAGACTGATGGACAAAAAGAGGTGGTAAATCAAACAATGGTACTTTTTCTTCGAGGCCACTGCAGCAAGCATCCCAAGTTATGGGATGAACAAATACCCTATGTACAACATGTGTACAACCGAGCTTTACATTCGGCCACTCAGAGTTTACCTTTTGAGACATGTTTTGGGTACCTACCAAAGGTTCCTTTGGACTTGATGTATCAGAGAGATGCCAATGAGAATGAATAATGAATAGAGGAAAAAGCCCACGAGTTCATCCAAAGGATCCAATAGATACACCAAGAAGTCAGGGAACAATTGGAGAAAATTCAAGCATAGTATAAAGCTCGACATGACAAGCACAAGGTTGATCATCAATTCCAGGTTGGAGACCGGGTATGGATTCACATCAGCAAGGAGAGATTAAAGGGAGAAGGCAAGAAACTCAATCCCATCTGTTATGGACCCTTCACTATATTAGAGAAAAGTGGTACCAATGCTTTTCATCTGGATCTTCCAACTTACATGCAGATTTAATTAGTGGTGAACGTTGGGAACTTGAAACTTTTTAAACCTCCCATGATCATGGATCAAGATGAGGAAGTTTCAATACCTTCAGTTGATGAGTTTGCACCTGATTACTTGGATGAGTTACATGAAGATATCATCTTGGATATAAGGATGAAGACTTCACGCAGGGGTGATGTTGAATATATTCGAGTAGGCTTAAAAGGCACACATCCAAGCAAGGAAAAGTGGATAGAGAAGGACAAAGTGAGGGGAATATTCCCTCACTTACCTGTTGATTGATGAAATATTTTGGTGGTCCAAAAATCTCTCAGTGGGAAGGCGTGATACAAAAAGTATCCAGAGAAGGCTAAGGACAATTTAGAACTCACAGAGGCAACTAAGGATGCTCATAATGCCTTCAACAGACAGAGAAAGGGAAAAAATTAAAATTTCCCAAAACTCAGTGAAAATGACATGATCGCAAAGAGCGTGTCGAAATACTTCTAATGACACAAATGACTCGTCAAACAAAGTTACAGATTGAAATATATTTGCGGTCAAAGTTTGGTCAACCTAGCTCAGTTAGTAGGGGATGAGTCAGCATCTGTTCTGTTGATGTCAACATCCATACAGATGACGTCAACATCCGTACAACAAACCTGGCAGGAGCAGGTAAGTGGCATGTGGCATGCTGACATGGTAGCACCAGGGGCTACCACGTGTCACCTGATTTTGGTGTTTTTGGACCGATCCATGGACCAATCGGATCGTGCCACGTGGCAGTCTATACAACTGATGTGGCGTGATGAATTGGCAAGTGGACACGTGGACTAGTGAAAGGCCACCACGTGGCCCAATCATAGGTTTCCACGTGGCAGGAGAGAAATGCCCAAGGACAACCCGTGAGAAAAAAATTGGAAAAAAATAGTTTGATGGGTCCACCAAATCTGCCAGACCATGCCAAAGTTAACCACAGATTACATCGTTTGGAAATGGTTATAGAGACCCCACTAAAATTGGCTGAAAAAACCTTTATATATATACAATGCAACAATAAAAATCTAAAAAGAGAGTCCGCGGGGTTTGACCCTGGGACCTCCTCTCACACAAAGCGCTTTAACATATCCACCCTAACCAACAGGTCGCAGACGTTACATTGTAACCAATGCCCAAAACAATTCTTAAATGTTTCATCAACCTAGACACCAGGGGGAGGGGTGCATACCATACGACCTTTTGGGCACACATTTCTATGCAATTACAGTCATTAATGTAGGTTGCAGAGGGCACAAAAACTGAGACAAATTTCTTCTTGGGCCTGGGAGTGCCAAAGTCAGATCGAGGCGTGGAGACAATCATTTTTGGGTAATTCGATGCCACGAATTCAGTGGTGCTATCTGTTTTATGATATGAACATTATTCCTACAACTTGATTTCAAAAGGAGGTATACTTATGTATTTTTCCAAATTATTTTACTGAGTTAATGAAAGAGCCTACCCATTTGAGAGCAGGACCCAGAGACGTAGTCCACCAGGGACGAACTCCATTATCAATTTTTTGTGTTCAGATATGATGCTTATGTCTCTTCATTTTTTGAGATTTTCCTTCCTTAATGATGCACTTTAATTTATGCTCATTTAATGTAATTCTTTATAAGTCACTTGATGAAAAGATCCTGGATCATGTTGGTATTAGAGTAGTTGTCTTTGACTTGAATTGTTGAGTGTGAATGCTTTCTAGGGCCAAGCATAATCAGGGTGAAGGAAATCTTAGGACTTTCAATCCCTAAGTTGGTCGTGCATCCTGAAGGAAGAAAATGGCAGAAGAAGACAAGCATGATGAACAGGAGAAAAAATTTCACATGGTATTTTATCGAATGTTAGAAATGGTTAAACGAATGTATAGAGATTTCGATAAGAGGATGAAGAAGAAAGGGAAGAAAAAGGAAGCACATGCAGGTGATGATGCTTCGGTAAACCAATGGGTTGGAGAATATCCTCCCGAGCCTCTATCTTCACCTTCGAGTTCTAGTTCTTATTCTTCTAATCATTCTCATCATTCTAGCCATAAAGCCTCTTTTAAGAAACCATTATTAAAGCTTGATGTAAAATTTTATTTACCTATGTTTAATGGAGATGCTAATCCTGAAAAGCTAGATAATTTGATCTGACAGGTTGAAGTGCATTTTCGTGTCCAACATATTGATGAAGAAGAAGTTAAAGTGAAACTGACTTCTCTTCGTTTGGAAGGCACTTCTCTCGTATGGTGTAGAGCAAGATTCAAGACAAAATTAAGTGTGGTAATCTTCTTTCTTCATGGTCGGAATTTAAATCAGCGATAAGGAATCAATTTTATCCATTAGGGTATTTACATAAAGCAATGATGGAATGAAAAACTTTAACGAAAGGTAAAGGTCAAACTATACAAAGTTTCACAAAAGAATTTAGGAATAAATCTCTTACATCGAAAATTACTTTGGATTCTTATGAAACTTTAATGAAGTATATTGGCGCACTTCATAGTTATATTCCTCATAATTTTCTCTTGTTTAACACCACTAGTCTTGATGAAGTTTGTGTGCAAGAAACTCACCTTGAGAATAGGGGGAAACATGTTCAAGAATATCCCACGAATAAACCTTCCAATCTCCCACATAAAACTTTTAAGAAGTTTAAAAGGAAGGACAAGAAGACCACCATAGTGACGAGAGGAGGAACTCCATCTTGCACTCATTGCAATAAAATTGGTCATGATGAAGAAAATTGTTGGAAACTGCATCAGGAAAAGAAATTGAAACAATTCGGTGGAAAGGGGAAGACAAAAACTGTTGCTACAATGCAACAAGATATTGGTTCCGATTCAGGAGATGAAGGAAAGATCACAACGGTTGGAGTACAAGGTAAATATTCCCTTCATGCTAGTTCAAGTTCCAATAATGAATCTCATATTGATGAACGAAAGAGGAATGAATTATTTCACATAAGAGTTGTATCTAAACACACTAAGATAGATACATTATTTGATCCAGGTTCCCAAGTAAACTTAATATCTGAAGCACTTATAAAAAATATGGGTCTTGAAACAAAACCACATATGAAGCCTTATCCTCTTGGTTGGGTATGTGATAAAGAAAAACTTAATGTCACTAAACAATGTAGGGTCAGATTTACTATTGCTTCAAATTTTATTGATGAAGTTGATTTAGATGTTGTATCACTTGATATATGTGGAATAGTGTTGGGAAGTCCTTATCTTTATGAGAGAAAAGAAGTCTTCTTTCGTCATGAGAAAAAATGGCACCTTACTAAAGGGGGAGTGGAATATATTGTTAGAGCTCATAGCATGAGGGTAAATAAAACACTTGTTAGTGCAGGGCAAATGGAAAGACTCATAAAAACTAATAAGAGATATGTACTCATGGTGTTCAGAGAGAAAGATGTCGAGACATCCGACGCTTTCCAAGGGTGTGATCCATCTCATACACAAGAAGTAATTGATATTGTTTCTAAGTATGATGCTAGTTTTAAGGAACCAGATATATTTCCTCCTAAGAGGGAAATCCAACATGAGATACATATTCAACAGGATTCTCCTCTTCCTAATGCGGGCATGTACATGATTTCAGTTGTGGAGATGACAAAAATAAAGAAGCGGGTACAGGGATTATTGGATCAAGGGGTCATCAGGACCAGTTCGTCTCCTTGTGTTTCTCTGATCGTGGCCAAATAATGATGGAACATGGCAAATGT
>SNQJ01S0251470.1:0-12802 GCA_010110895.2 Picea sitchensis | reverse complement strand
GAATATTTTTTTAATTTTTTTGTAAGTATATTATTCATGAGTAGCATTGTAATGGTATAATATCATTTCCATGCATAGAAGTATGGACCAAGTCGAATAGTTCATGTATAGAAGTATGGACCAAGTCGATCATTTCATGTATAGAAGTATGATTACAACATAGAATAATCTAGAAGGTAAGAGACAAAGAACATAAGTGTGCCTCTTCTTTTTTTCGTAGTGAGACATAAGAAATATCCTTCATTTTTTCACAGCGTTCGAAAGAGAATTGATGGCATACATCGTCCAAATCCCACTTACAGATTTCTCGAACACAACTTTGTTATAGCGAATAAGCTCTTGTTGTCCCTTGGATTGAATTCAATAGTAAGTTCAGTTGAGTCCAGGTTCCTTGTTTGGAAATTTGAACTAGAAGAGCTAGACTAAGCACTCTTCATTAGTTTATGTCATATGGCCGAAGTTTATGACCAAGATCTACTTTGTGGAGGGTTGATTCCTCAACTTGGATCTCGAGCCAAGGGGGTACTGCAATAAACCACACATTGAAACGTGGTTTTCCTTTCTATCACATGATTAAATTGCGAGGGCGTGCCTCATTACTAAACCTCTCGCTAGTTGTGTAATATCCCTAGGTCGCACCCAATTGGAATGTAAATGAAAATGTACTTAAGCTGGTGAGCTGTTTTGATATCATTTTGTATGCACATTTCATGGCATAGTGCGCGCATGTACTGCGCAGTAAAATGAGGAAGTTTTCACATTCTAGGATACCGCGTGCAATAACACAAGTGCGCGCGATATTGAGGCCAAATAGCCTTTTGTGTATATGATGTGTTTTATAGGCTGGTGAGCCAGTTATTATAAGCAAGGATGCTTATGTTTTGATTAGGCCGGAGAGCTTAGATGTTAAAGGCTAGTGCGCCTATTTTTGTATATGTCTCATAATTAATATAAAATACATCGTTGCGTGCAGATCGACCACGATAAAAGGGATGGGGTACTAAACTCCACTGGTTAGGGAAAGGGAGAGGCCTAAAAGTTAAGGAAAAGGGCTAAGCTAGGGAGCTTAAGCCAAAAAGGAATATTATATTAATATTTCTTAAATCATAAAGTATGGATAATTATTTTATCCTAAGTTCTAAAGTTGGGGACAAGTGGGCCAAAGTAGCTCCCAACATGACAAGTGGCAAGTTGGGGACATGCATACATATTGTTGGGACTTAGTTCATTTTCCCATCTTTTTCCATCATTCTTCCATCATTCAACCGTTATTCCATGAGCATTCACACACCCATTGAGTTATCCTTCGTATCTTCATGATTGTACTAGAACTTGTATCCATAGCCATTTTTTTGTTTGTGTAGTTGGTTAGCTTGGGAGCTAGACTGAAGAAGCAGGTTGTCAGGCCTGTGAGAAATTTCTCTCTGGATGAGAGAATTGTTGGGAATTGATTTCTTGAAGGTGCTGAACTGCAGCTATAGTGCTCTGAGACTTCCTATCTGGCTTGTTTCTGAAAACCGAAAAGGAAGTGGGGCAGCCGAAGGACTGTTGAGCAGAGAAGGGGCACACTTCCTAGGGTGGGACAGGCATGTGGGGAATGAGGGACTATAGGCTGTTAGTTTGAGTTGGCACCTAAGATGAAGTCTTTCTTGTTGTCTATGAGCCTTTAGCCTGGTTAGGAATCCCTTTACCCGGGTGGATTTTAGTCCCAGCTCGGGGGTGACTCACTGTTGAGAGTGATGAACAGTGCGTTCTAAGGCTGGGAGGTTCGTGGAAGGTCTGCATGCAGTTGGTGACATTCTTACCAAGATAACTTCCAATTGTGTGATAAATTTACATCTGCATTGTTATTGCATGCTTATTTTTATGGGTTATTATATGTGCGGCTATAACGGTGTTTATTTTATGGGTATTTCCTGTATATGTTGCATATATATGTTTACTTTTATTCCAGTGTGAATCCATGTATTTACACATGTATTTGTATTTTTACGTTTTATATATAATGCTTCCGCAAGAGTTTTGTGTGTATATATTTTAATTGCATGCAGTTCGAAAAATTTAGGTCTCATAGCTCAGTTGGATACTGGGTATGTCACAATATGTTTCGCAGAGATAATGTAAGAGTTCTCTGGCATAGTGTGGCCCGACATGGATGGTCGAGAACGTTACAATATGGTATCAGAGCTTTAGTTTTCAACACTGAGCCTAGATGGGTCGAGAAATTTGAGTTGAAGTGAAATTTCACAGAGAATCTATTTCAAAGCAACCAAATTTTGAGTTACAGAGCGTTCGTGGTAAAACAATAACAACAATTGTGCGGAATTAGGGAAAAACCCTTAATTTATGTTGTTAAATTCATGGGAAAATTGAGAAATTCAGCCGTGTGGTGAGATATTATCGATTTAATATCTATTCTAGCAAATACAGACTTGGAATTGGTCGAATTTGAAGTCACAGTGAAGCCATGACAGTTGGAGTGAGTTTTATAATTAAAATTCTCAATTCGTGAATTGAGTTTGGAAAAAAATCCGTTCCAGAAATGTAAACCCACAACGATTTGTTGTTGCAAAGGTTGAATTGGTTTTATTGGGGTGAAATTCAATGAATTTCATGGTTGCTGAAAGTCTATGGTGAATTGGGGAAAAAGTTAGGAAAAAGCCCCAATTTCTACAGTGGAATTCACGAGGAATTGATGCGCATAAAAATGACTGTGCACAGGTGGGTGCACTAAAAATGCATGATGCGTAGTGAAAAGCTTGTGATAGGTAAAAATTCGGCACTGCACGACAAGATAGTAGTGTGCAGGTGTGCGCGCTAAATTTTAGCGCCGCGCGGAAAAATGTTAGTGTGCAGGTGTGCGCGCTAAATTTTGGTGCCACGCGGAAAAATATTAGTGTGCGGGTGTGCGCGCTAAATTTCGGCATCGCGCGGAAAAATGTTGGTGTACAGGACCGCGTGATAAATTTAGCATTGCGCGGTGTGCACACAACTAATACTGATGCGCGTGGTGTTGGCAGAGAGCAGAGGATGTTTGTTGGTTTGCGCACAATGTGGGTATATGTTGTCGCGCAACAATTTAGTTAGTGGTGTGCGCAAAGTATTGGTGCACGATGGGGTGTACTAAAATTTGGCATGCTGTAGCGCGCCGAGTGAATTGCGCACTAAATATTAGCGCGTGGTGGATATTGGCGCACGATACAAAACCTGCGCGCAGTGGATATTGGTGCGCGGTAAAAAACCTGTGCGCGGTGGATATTGGCGCGCGACATACAAGTAGTGCGCGCAAGTTATTGGCGCGCCAAAGAAGTGATACATAGTGGTTTTAAAATGCACGAAGCACGATTTACCTTGTGTTGTTGTTGCGCATGGTAAATATGTGTTACAGGTTGAAATTTGTGCGCATGAAGTCGTTTGAAAGGTGAACAACAACAAAAAACCAACGATTTTCTGCGACATTTTATACTATTTGAATGTCATCCTTTTGCAACGCGTTTTTGAGGCCCTTAAAAGAGTTTTTAGGCACTCGAAAACCATGAGAACAGAGTGTGCCAAGGAACACTCTATTTTGGCAGCTCAAATAAAAGAGCTCGGAGAGATCTTTCTAATGGTGTAAATTGTTTGTCAAACGAAGCTTTTATGAGAAAGTTACAATACAAACAATGGAGGGTAAATTTTAAGACCCATCTAACTTCGAAGAGCCATAACTTTCTTCTTCGGAATTAGATTGAGGCGTAGGAGAAGTCAATGGAAATATATTGATCCATAAAATACTTTCCAAGAGATGAATTAAATTTCTGGGCATGTTAAAAATTTTTAAAATGGAAAAGAAGGTACTTGTAACATACCAGTTACAATATGTTAATTTGGCCTAGAGCTTCAGCAGGTTGTAACTAGTAGCCAAGAAACCAGAAAGAGATGAAACTTGGACAGAGTGTCCATAATATGTAAATGAAGAAACCCAATTGATATCCTATGAAAAATCCAAAGGAGTAAGTGCAAAAATGCATAATTACAGCGCAGAGTAGTGCCAATTTGAAAAGCGAGCAAAAAATTAATGGGAAAATTTCAAATAGCCATAACTTTTTGATCAAGACTCGTAATTGAGCATGGGAGCATGCGTTGGAAATGTATTAGATAGTGGAATATAAATATCCACCTAGAAAATTGATTTGGGCATTCAATTTTTCAGGAAATCAGAAGAAAGAGTTCTGATATATTATTGAACCAAAATGGTTAATATTTTTATGAAATTGTTGAAACAATTAGCCTGACAAAGTTTTGTTGGCTGCACATTTTGTAGAGTTAAAAACAATTAGTATTGGCACAGAGGGGAAGGCCCAGGGTTCAACACTCAAGAGTGCACCAACAAAACCCTAACTACTGGCCCTTTCAGCAACACCTGCGAAGCAGATGAAGTCTCACCCGAGGTAGAGGCAGGGGTGGTTGCAAGACTCAAGTGTTTGCAACCTTAGATGGGACAAAGATATGTGATTATACTACTTACAGTGCACTTAGCATCAGTCAACCATTAATATCCAATCCTTATTCTACTTCTCAGATAGCACAAAACATCACAATATTCACTTAGATCTATAGTATCTCAACACTTAGCAACATTAACACATCAGGTCCTGCAGATCAACACTAAACACTCGCATATACATTAGATATAAGAATTATATATATCTAATAAGCACAAATCATAAGTGAATATATCAAAAGAACATAGCATAAGCAAAGATAAACACAATGAATCAAAGCACAGGGCATTACACACAGATTTGCGTGGTTCACCCCCACCCTGGGGCTATGTCCGCCAACTTGACGTAGGGCGCGCCACCTAGGGCACGTCCGCTCATAGGATCCTTCCTCCTTTTCTTGGCCCGAAAAACTGGAAGGTTCTTCTAATTCCCTATCGGGAATTTTCCACCCACAACACTCTGCACTGGCTCTCGCCTTAACGATCGGGAGATCAATGCTGCCCTCTTTTCTTTGTGATCGGGTTTCCCGTTATTGGGATCTTGACACCAGCAATGTTCTGGCAAATTGGATCACTGATCCCCATTCTCCGATGCGCTCCTTTGTTGCCTTAGCCCTCTAGACTAAGCCTTTAGTCCACGCGACCGCTTTCTATAAGACCTCAGTATTATATCCCTTCCGTCGGGGTTTCTGACTTCAAATTCCCGATGCTCCTCAAATTCCCGTTAGCCCTCTAGGATAAGCTCCTGGGTTCACGTGACTTCTCCTTATATGACCAAATTCATATCCCTCATCGGAGTTTTGGATTTTCCGGTGTCAAAATACAATTGTCCCCAGGACTTGCGATTCCCCGAATCCCGACGCGCCTTTTTCACGATAGCCCTCCTGGCTATAGGCCTTGGCCCATATGACCGTTAACCCGTGCCCACGGTCTTATCCCCGTCGGAGCTATGGGATTTCAAAGGCTGCAAAACACTTACCTGGGGGTTTCCCGATTCCTCGAACACTGATTCTCCGTCAGGCTGACAACTGGCTTCCACTACGACACCTTTCCCCTTTCTGACGTACTGACGGCTGGCCGCACAATTGTACCTTCCTCCTCGTCGGGATTTCATGGTTCGCGAAACCAAAGTGCATAAAAAATTTATCACCGGGATCACCGATATCCCGATGACTCAAACCCCGATGTCTTCTCAGGGATTTCCCTCCGCTCACGGGGGCTTAAATCCCGTGCAACTCCTGTTGACCCGGACAGTTGACGGTTAACTGGCCACCGATCCATGGCTCATGACCCCTCGAGCTTGGACCCTGAACGCGGCCGTAAATTCCTCGCCTCTTTGACAGATCCAACGGCTGGCGGGATTTCACTAATCCTCTCCACAAGATCCCGACCGTCGATTTCTTCCTCCTTGAAGATTTCTTCTACAAGTGAACCTAGTATTTCTTTATGAAAGCTGGTCCTCCTGCGCGTGATTTTGCAACGCTTGTTCAACCACTCCACGACACAACCTCTCTGTGCTTCTTCTCGACTAACTTAAAAGCCTTATCCCTCCTGAGCTTCTCACACTTTTAACCTCAAAGAGGTCTTTGCACGCACTCCTTGCGACAATTCTCAAACACCTCCAATGTTGAGTTCTTTTGACTCTGCGCACACCTGCAACAACAGTCCTTCAATACTTCGCCCAGTTTCACAACTGAGACTCTCCTTAGCCTGTGCACTCCTTGCACAACTCATATAACTCAATTTCACTTCTGAGTGAATGAGAACAAGAGTTAAACTACCTGAGCCTTCTGTCAACGCACTCCTTGCGGACGACTTCAACTGCACTCCTTGCAGGAATCTTTGCTCAGATAGAGAAACAACTGTAACTCACTTCTTCTACTTCCTTTCAGACTTCAATCTCAACACATGAAATCATATACACATCATGACAGCAAATGCATAACAAGAAGTAAATATTCATGAGCATATCAATTAACACACATACACAGAGAACAAACACAACTCCATGAATTTGAATCAACTTCTTCTATTAATTCAAGATCTGTACATGGGTGTTCTTCTACAGTTCTTTGCTTCTCTCCTATGCTCTTCCTACTTCAATTATACCTGAATTTTTCTAGCTCTCCAGAATTATGTTACAATGCACAATGAGGGTGTCTATATCCGTTCTCCCCCTTTCTTCTAGAACTGTCTAATCTAATATTCAATTATACCTACCTACATTTACTACTATAAATGCCTTTGTCTATCTCAGACGAGAGAGGGGCGCTCAAGGTCCGATTACATTTTACCAAGGCGCCTTCATTAAATGATCTCATTTATATTTGGCGCATCAACTTCAAGGGAAAATTCAAAACTTGCACTGGACGTCTTCCAGCTGTCTTCCGCTTCCACGTTGGCTTGCTTGACGTGAGGGATGCTCCTGCGTCATACTCCCTCGTTTGAAAATTTACATGGGCTTCTGTCCATGAGCTCCTGCATGGTATGTCCATGCTTCAGAATCTCTACTTCAGTCTCCCAGCTGGCATCTTCAACTGGATGGCCCTTCCACTTGACCAAATATTCAAAATATTCTTTCCTTCTGGTTTTCTTACCCACTCGTTTATTCAGTATCTGCTCCATCTGTGGCTTCTCTGCAACTGGCATCTGCTTCTGCCACTGAACCTCTGGTTGTTCATCACTTGCAGTCTCTGTTTCTCCAGCTCTATATGGGTATAAATCTGCGATGTTGAATATCGGAGAAATTCCGATCCCATCGGGTAACTCAATCTCATAAGAATTTTCTCCCATCTTCTTCAAGACCTTGCACGGTCCGATTTTCTTCATTTTCAATTTATTGTATGTTCCTCTCGGGAACCTTTCTTTCCTCAAATGTGCCAGAACTAGATCACCAACTTCAAATTGAAGTTGTCTTCTATGCTGATCGGCTCTGCGCTTGTATCCCTCATAAACTGGAATGTCCATCTTCACCTTAGCACCCATTCTTGCAACAGCTTTGAGTAAGCGCTCATTTGCTGCATCCTCTACTGGGATTTATTCTTCTCCATGTCCAACATCATCTTCATTTTCATATTCACTGATATCCCCTGCATCAGCTTTTCGCCTTTCTCTTATCTCCATGTCCTCCATTCTGGCACGAAGATTTTGCATTCCTCTCTCCACGTCTAGATTCTGCACTTTCCTACCTCTTTCTCTGGACATTTCCCTTTCCTCCTCTGGATCGGGTGATTGCCTACCCCTTCTCCTTGGCAGCATGGTGAATTCTCCTTTTTCTCTGCTACAGAAAGAAAAGAAGCTTTTCTAAGCTCTGATACCACTTGACGTAGGCCATGCCACCCATGGCACGTCCGCTCACAGGATCCTTCCTCCTTTTCTTGGCCCGAAGAACTGGAAGGTTCTTCTAATTCCCTATCAAGAATTTTCCACCCACAACACTCTGCACTGGCTCTCGCCTTAACGATCGGGAGATCAATGCTACCCTCTTTTCTTTGTGATCGGGTTTCTCGTTATCGAGATCTTGACACCAGCAATGTTATGGAAACTTGGATCACCGATCCCCGATATCCGATGCGCTCCTTTGTTGCCTTAGCCCTCCAGACTAAGCCTTCAGTCCATGCGACCACTTTCTATAAGACCTCAGTATTATATCCCTTCCGTCAGGGTTTCTGACTTCAAATTCCCGATGCTCCTCAAATTCCCGTTAGCCCTCTAGGCTAAGCTCTTGGGTTCACGTGACTTCTCCTTATATGACCGCAGTCATATCCCTCATCGGAGTTTCAGACTTTCCAGTGTCAAAATACAATTGTCCCCAGGACTTGCGATTCCCCGAATCCCGATGTGCCTTTTTCACGATAGCCCTCCTGGCTATAGGCCTTGGCCCATATGACCGTTAACCCGTGACCACGGTCTTATCCCTGTCGAGGCTACGAGATTTCAAAGGATGAAAAACACTTACCCGGGGGTTTCCCGATTCCTCGAACACCGATTCTCCGTCAGGCTGACAACGGCTTCCACTACGACGCCTTCCCCCTTTCCGACGTGCTGACGGCTAGCCGCACAATTGTACCTTCCTCCTTCTCGGGATTTTGCGGTTCGCGAAACCAAAGTGCATAAACACTTTATCACCGGGATCACCGATATCCCAATGACTCAAACCCCGATGTCTTCTCAGGGATTTCCCTCCGCTCATAGAGGCTTAAATCCCGCGCAACTCCTGTCGACCCAGACGGTTGACGGTTAACTGGCCACCGATCCACGACTCACGACCCCTCGATCTTGGACCCCGAACACGGCCGTAACTTCCTCACCTCTTTGACAGATCCAACGGCTGGCGAGATTTCACTAATCCTCTCCACAAGATCCTGAACGTCGATTTCTTCCTCCTTGAAGATTTCTTCTACAAGTGAACCTAGTATTTCTTTATGAAAGCTGGTCCTCCTGCGTGTGATTTTACAATGCTTGTTCAACCACTCCATGGCACAACCTCTCTGTGCTTCTTCTCGACTAAGTTAAAAGCCTTATCCCTCTTGAGCTTCTCACACTTTTAACCTCAAAGAGGTCTTTGCACGCACTCCTTGCGACAATTCTCAAACACCTCCAGTGTTGAGTTCTTTTGACTTTGCGCACACCTGCAACAACAGTCCTTCAATACTTCGCCCAGTTTCACAACTGAGACTCTCCTTAGCCTGTGCACTCCTTGCACATCTCGTATAACTCAATTTCACTTCTGAGTGAATGAGAACAAGAGTTAAACTATCTGAGCCTTCTGTCAACGCACTCCTTGCGGACGACTTCAACTGCACTCCTTGAAGGAATCTTTGCTCAGATAGAGAAACAACTGTAACTCACTTCTTCTACTTCCCTTCAAACTTCAATCTCAACACATGAAATCATATACACATCATGACAGCAAATGCATAACAGGAAGTAAATATTCATGAGCATATCAATTAACACACATACACAGAGAACAAACACAACTCCATGAATTTGAATCAACTTCTTCTATTAATTCAAGATCTGTACATGGGTGTTCTTCTACAGTTCTCTGCTTCTCTCCTATGCTCTTCCTGCTTCAATTATGCTTGAATTTTTCTATCTCTCCAGAATTATGTTACAATGCACAATGAGGGTGTCTATATCCGTTCTCCCCCTTTCTTCTAGAACTGTCTAATTTAATATTCAATTCTACCTACCTACATTTACTACTATAAATGCCTCTTTCTATCTCATACGAGAGCGGGGCGCTCAAGGTCTGATTACATTTTACCAAGGCGCCTTCATTAAATGATCTCATTTATATTTGGCGCATCAACTTCAAGGGAAAATTCAAAACTTGCGATGGACGTCTTCCAACTGTCTTTCGCTTCCACGTTGGCTCGCTTGACGTGAGGGATGCTCCTGCATCAAAACTCTTCTTCTTTATTAGTATCTTCAATTGTCAGTTACAACACAGAGCACAAAACCCTTCTTTGCAAAGGATAGAAGATCTACATAGCTCGCTAGATCCTTCTTCCTTACACTTCAACACAAAGCCTCTTACAACAACTTGCACTTAGCCTTGCAAGCTTATTATGATCATGCACAGAGCATTTGCAATCCAATTCCGATCACATAGATCTAACTATTAGCAATAAGCTGTCTGTCATACATCACATAGATGCACTCCTACTTCTATCTAGCCTAGCATCTATTTATACATTACAAAAGTGGGCCTAAGCATGGGTAAACCCATGGGCCGACATCCCTTTCCCATTACATTAACCCAAAAACCCTAATAGGGGCCCAAAAGTGGACCGAGATGCTTCGCTTGGCGGTCCTTCTTTGACTAGCTGTTGCAGTTCCAAAATAGCTCAAAATGACCCAGGTTATCCCAAAACTTGGTAAAGGGCCAACAGGCCCCCAACACTCACCCATGACTCGTCCCGAGTCACTCTGGTCTACGCAATTCTACTTCGAAGGTCTCGAGATTGGCTCGAGATGCTTCGACCTGCTGCTTCGCTGTGGCCTCCTGCTGGGTGAATTCCAGGATCACTGTGTCATTTACTGGTCCTTCCAGGCGTTGTTCTGCAGTGATGACGACTTGCTTAAGTTCTTCTCCCTAGCTTTCGATCTCAGCAAATAATATGCATGCCTTGTCTTGCACCGGTTGGAGTTGTTGAGTTACTTCCATGACCTTGCTTTGGATCATATGTATCTGCTGTTGAGTTGTGCATTGTTCATGAGAGCGTTTTATTCTATCCACTGCAGACAGAGCCTTCAATTGTGCCTGTAATGTATCCACATGCTTCTTTTCTTCCTGGAGCTGTGACTCCAATGCCTGTAACTCCAGATTCTCTGTAAGGTTCTCATATATTTGGGCACTTTGGTTACTAAGCTACTTGCACTCCGAGGCAAGATATTTCAATCGGTCAACTGTGCTCCGAGTAGTTTCTTCTCACTGGTCTCTTATCTCCTGGGGGGTCTTGGGCACAACGCGGAGTTCTAGATCATCAATGCATTGCTGTAGCTTTTGTATAACGTCTTCAAGCTGGGCCACCTTATGTGGAACTCTCTCTTCATCTCGTACTTCGATAACGGTCACAAAGCGGATTGCTCTGTCCACTAGTTCCTTTACTTCAAGCTGCTTTGCGAGCAACTGTTCCTTGCTTTGTTGTAGCTCTACTTTCTCTTTATCCCACTGTACTTGAAGAGTGAGTTTTTCTCTTTTGGTAGCACTGCGTTGCTCGACAAGTACTCCCTGTACCTGTGTCAGAGCCTGGGTGGTTCGTGTTGTGTCTTCTTGAGCTTGTCGAAGGCGAGCTTCGACCATGTCAACAATCTGGTGAAGTCGAGCTGGTTCGTCTCTTAGTTCTACTGTCCCTGCTGTCAGAGGCACAATGTGTACTGCGCGGCTGAACTGGAGTGCCTGCTAAACTCCTTGGAGTTCGATCTCTATACGATTATACATCTTCTCTTGCTTCACCTCTTGCTTCTCTATTATCTCCTTGGAAGCATCATTTACTATTGAAATGATGAAATCAAAGTCATCTAATGTGAGGGCAGTTCGCATCTTGGTCACAGGGGTCCTAGGATTCTTTCAGTTGGATGCTTTCAGAGGTGAGACTGTCATTTTATTCGACAAGTCTTCTTCGTCCCTAGGCGGTGGTACTTCACCTTTCTGTTGTTCAATTTTTGCACCTTCTATCTCTTCGCCATCACCTCCTTCATCTGGTGTGATAGAGACACTCCTTACAGATGCACTGTATACTTCATGAACCTCTTCAGGCTTCTTCATTTTGCTTGTTCCTGTTGTGTCTAGTACAGTCTCTCGGCTATCAACATCGGACAACTCTATGGGTTCATTGGAAAGAGAAGGTCTGCTGAACAATCCTTGGTGATCTCTTCGAGGTCTTCTTCAGTCAACTTGTAATAAGACTGCAACTGTTGCTTATGTTCATCAGCTCGCATTGTTATATACATGAAGTGGCGATCCACGCTGAACTTCATTAAGGGTCTAAATATGTGGAGCGTCTTTGGGGTAATGTGAGGCATAGCCTGGATGGTGGTCTTCAGTTGGTTGTAGTATACGTGGAAGATGACATTCGACTGCCATTTCTTGTTCATATCGATCGAGTACCACAGGGTACTGAACCTCGCAGCGAAAGGTTCAAATGGCTCGGTCTCTGGGAAAGTGGCACCCTTCGGCATATCCCATGCTATGAAGGCGATCAGTATGAGAAGCCAACTGAAATGGAACTCATACCCTTTGTCTTGCGCTTCCTTGCAATCCAGTTCAAGCTGATTGACAAGGTACTGTGCCCAGTTCATCTGCAGACCCTCGACGCAGTTCCTTGCGAGGTCAACGATGAAACCGGTTAATTGGGTGGGCCGGTTCTTGCAGATTAGCTTGCCTCTGATCAGCTGACAGGCAAGGTGCACTGCGCCACTTTGAATAGAGGCGCCTTTCTCGACATCGCCATAGGTTTCTTTGATCTTTGCTGCTAGTGCTCTTTCGGTGGTCTTTATAGGATAGAACTCCTTTGGATCAGGTCCTTGCATGTTGAGTCCTGTGATCCGATTAGTCAAAGTGGTATCTGTTAGCACTTGGTAAATCTCCTAGAGGTTGAAAAAGAAGAAATCTACAAAGGTAACCTTAACCAACCGCTTTTAAAGCTGGGATCTAGCCCTTCATGCTTCAGAGAGGGATCTCTCTATAAGATTTAACTTTGTTTTTAATTTCAAGTATTAGGCTAGGTATAAAAACTGTAGGTTTTGTTGTAAAAGAGTTTTTTAAGTTGGTTGAGAAGGTCTACACATCCATTGGGCTATGGGGTC
>SNQJ01S0251467.1:0-12805 GCA_010110895.2 Picea sitchensis | reverse complement strand
GATAAAAGGTTTGTTTTTTGAGTTTTTGGTTGAGACAACAAAAGAGGGCCATTGGGAAAAGTGGAGTCAAAAAAGGTTAAAGGTGATCAAATGAAGGAATAACTGAGATCATATGTAACAAGGCAAGGTAGTCATGTTAGTGGATCCTTGTAGTTTGTGATATGAGAGAGGAGGATAGATTAGGGTTCAATTCAAATGCAGAGCATTGCTACCTAAATTCTACATTCAAACTTCAAAAGAAAACATACATATTGTTTTAAGCCAGAACAGGGTGTTTGAAACAAATCCTGAACATAATATTATCATAAACAATAAAGAAAGAAACAACATGTGAAACTAGAGAAAAATAGGTTACATCAAGAAGAACGTCACCACATAACTATGACACAGGAATCTTGAAGCATTATGTATTTGTATTCATAAAAGAGGGTCACTTACAACCTCCTGAACATATTTACAATAGATGGTGATCTTTCAATACCATCCTTCCTTCCAGGTCCAACCCCTATGTTATATTGTATTCTATCTTTTATAGTATCTCAATACATTCAAATCCTACAAAGTAGGGGATTAGATCCCTTCCTGTACTATTTCTAGATATTTCTAAAACTACCTAATTAATGATCTTACCCAAAATAGAGATTTGATCTCCTTTCAAAATCATATCATATATCTTGAGTTTATTACAATATATTCGATTTTTACCACTGGAAGGGTAAAAATAGCAATAACTTCCTACTTACTACTATCCTCAAACTGGGGGAAAATACAACAAAATCAAAGGAATAGGTTATGCTTTGAATTTCTTTAAAAACCAAAAATAATTTGATCTGAACTTGACAACAACATATTGAGGGCGAGTCATAACTAGAAAATTGTTCTGGAAGCCTTTGAGATCATTGAGGATTCCATTTTCCTTGATTTGAGGATATTTTTGTGCTTTCTGTTCATAACAGAACTTTCAAAACTAATGAGGTCAAAACAGAGTATATTTAGCTGTCGATTTTATGGGAATGATTTTCGGTAGGTAATTATGAACTTTGAAACTAACTTTAGTTGGCGAAACCGGTAACTTCTCCCGAACTAGTAAAAAATTATTTAGTTCCATCCTTAACCCTGCTTCATCAATCATAATCACCTCATCTCATATCAAGGGAAACGTCAACTAGATTATCAAGCCTAAGGTGAGTTGTGGGTTTTAGCTTTTTGTGGACAAGCTTGAACCTCAAAACCTTGTTCACGTTCTATAGTCTGTTGTTCTTTTGGAAGAGCTTCTTGTTCTTGTGTTTTAAAGTCTCATATTTAATGGCCAACTGATCTAATGCAGAACCAATTTTGAGGGATTACTTCCTCAGAGTATCATTCTCTCTTTTCAGATGTCTTTCTAGAACCTTTAACTCAACAAGTTCTTCTTTCATTTTATTAAGCCTAGGTTTTTTGTTAACTCTTTTATTTGATGATGTTCCAAGTATTCCCTCTTCTGAAGTTTCCATTTCTACAACTAATGTCTGAGTTTCCATTTCTACAGCTAGTGGCTCTGAATCTGAATCTAAATATGGCAGATTGAGGACATTTGTTGTTGTAGCATTTCCTTGATCCTCTGTATGCTTCCCAAATTCTAGCTTCCTATTTGTTTTCTTTGAATTTTATGGGGAAACTTGTGTTGCAATTTCTACATGTGACAGTGCTCTCCTCTTTATTTTTCTTGTTCTTCGAGAAGTTAATTGTTGGGAGGAAGTTTCTCCTTTATTTGGTTGAACTTCTTGTCCAAATTCTCCCAAAAAAAAAATATAATCCCAAGTCTTATTCCTCCTGCTGAGCTCCTCTAAAACTATCAGTTTGATCATCCCATGATGAAATAGACTGTTGCTATCTTTCTGAGGCTTGGCCTGAACTTTGGAATCCATCTTGGTAAGACTCTTAAGAAGGTAAAAGCGAATTTTCAGAGGTTGCTTACCAGTGAAATGAAGGAGAAGTTTGAAGTGGTAGAGCATGGTCCTTCCATATCTCCCCTCACAAGTGATGTAAACCTGAATCATTTTTAACAATGTTTTCCATTTCTCCTCCAAGTAGCTCCTGGGAATATCCTTTTTACATTTCATATTTTGGTGATCTTCTTTGAGGAATGATATGAAATCAATTTCATTGATTGAGGTGGTCTTAAACCACCTTTCTCCTTGACCAAGCATCTATGGGGCTGCTGTTACACTGGATTCATCTATCTACATCACAATAGGCCCAAGTTGAACATTAAATCCATCAAATATTTTGGCAAATGCCTTCATCATACCCTGATGGTACCCCTGGAGATTCTGAAAGAACTTGTGACATCCAACATATTTGAACAATTCACAGGCCTCTGGGTGTGCCTCAAGGTATGAAACATCTTACAATTCCTTCCTCAGAAAGGCACCTCCAGTTGAGATCTTCATCACCAGAACTGTTAATAATGTTTTAAAATTGGATTGATGACAGAGGATCTAGGGTATGTAAATGTGAGAGGTGGACTCAAATGAGAATGGAGACAGGATGACCGATGAGAGTCAAGAGTAGAGCGAGAGGATGAAAGCTTTGGTCGACCGTGGGCAGATTTAACATGACCTCAAACATACAATCGACTAGTTCAATGAATGGGAAGGATCATTACCGTTTTTTCAATATCAATTGAATTGTGTGGGAATGATCTAGGGTTATTATCACTTGATTAGACAAGGGATAAACAAATCATAATCCCTTTTGAAAATTGGACGAATGATAACCGAAAATGGTTTTGGAAGCATATCAACAAATCATGACTTGTGTACAATCATCGATATGGGAGTGATAAGACCCTTTTTAAACCCTTGAGATATTCATTGCTTTTGGAATCTTATGACATGTGTGAAGAATTCGTTTATCTACCAAAAGTTTTAAGTTTTGGTAGCTAACGACTATAAGATTTTGACCTTTAGCTACCGAAAACCAAACTTTCTACCACACTTAGAATGTGAACCAAATTCATGAAATATATAACTATGACACTCTAAACCTTCAACAAAATCATGTGGATACATCATAATTCCAACTTACCATGTAACAACATTGGGTATACCATTGGAACATTCCCTTGAGCACCTTATCATGAAAGCATTTTCAACCTTATCAAAAAAATTCCAAACTAGATGACTGGAAAACAAATGAATATATTATAGGACCCTAACATATGCTCCAATTAGGAATGGAAACTTCTGAAAAGGTGTCAAGAATATCATATCTCCGGGTTCGTAAATTAGTGCCTCATCCATTGGGCTGATCCCACAACCTATTTCTTGATCTGTCTTGAAAACTCTATGAATGAAAACCAACTGGTCATCCACTCTGACTTTGACTAAATTCTTGAAGTGAAAAAGAAAATAAAATAATCCAGATTCTTGCCCAACAAGCTTATTTTCATACTGTAAATATGATAATTTAAAATATGTTTATCTGGTAAACTTATTTGTGCACATATAATCCTATTCTAACCTTTAGAATACTTGACCTTAGTCAATATGAAATATCCCATATAGCCAATCAAATATTGGATTTGATACCTTAATTCTTTCACTGTTTTTTACCAAACTCAGAATTGAATCTGTTAAGGGTACTTGGAAATGATTGTGAGCCTGTTCTTCATCATAGGGATATTGGTAAACTTGCAAAACAACAAAAATGCTAGAAATGGATTGTTTCTCTATGATGAAAAATTTCTCCATATATACATCTATAGGATCAAGGTAGACTTGACCTATTTCTTGGTATTCCATTTTAACCAACTCAACTTCTTGATTTGATGTTGTATTTATGATATTTACATCCTCGTGTACTTCTTGACATGGATGCAACTTTTCTGATGGGATTTGAAAAGATACTTTTGCTGAACACAATGATGAAGCTGACAGTCTGATCATATCAAAATCATAAATGTTTTTCAGATCATGACTAGCAAATGAAACAAGACTCTGTCTACATATGTCAACTAATACCTCTGCTATTGGATCTTGTAGCAAATGAGGTAGCTGCTGCATTCGATCTAGTGAAATTTTATAATCTTTCCTGTATTCATCATTCAGAATGTGATTAAAATTCCCTTTCAAAATATGAAATGAATTGGAGCATAATGGTATAGAATCAAAATGGATCAGTTCATCATCTGTCTTAGACTCTGTGATTTCATCTGAGATTTGACATTCAAGATGACTCAGGGACCGAACTTCTGGATCTAAAACAGGTTCTGTGTTATATTTGTTTTCCTCAACCAGTTCATTAGAACACTCCTCATTCTTACTGCTCACAACTTGCTTGTAATTTTTTCTCAGAAGTGAGGCAAAACACAGAGGCAGAAATTTTGCACTTATTTAAAAACTTTCTACATTTTCCTCGCGGTATTGCTTGGTATGCAAAGTTCGATTGTCATCTTTGCATTGTGATGACTGGGCTTCTTCTTCCCATGAAGATAATGTTGGTTGGTTTGAAAAATCATCCTCAATATCTACCATATAATCATCATCTTGATGATCATATCCAAGAAGATCATATCCAGGAATATTATCTATAAATGCAAGGTCATCAAACATGCACATCATCTCAGGAGATTTTTCCACCACCATCTGATTTTGAACTTCATCTTTGGCTATGTTGTGAATTGAGTACATGAAATAATCATTTGGTGGTTCATAATATCAAGGTTGAGCTGCAAAATGATTAGGGACATTGATCCTTGTCTTCTCCGGAAATAATGGAACACAAGGTCTTTGAACCTCAAGTTCCTCTTTCCTTCTAATCTTATGCATCACTTCGTTGACTGTGTCTGTCAAAATATCTATCTTTACTTCTGAAGATATCAAATGTTCTTTTATATTTTTTCTTTCATCAATGCTTTTAATTTTTCCTTTCTATTCAGCAGGTTAGATTCCACATTAATTTCAATATTTTCCATTTCTTCAAGGGTTGCAATGTCCCTTTCTCTTAATTGGAATGCCATCTCTGGATCAAAGGAATTTGGGTAGTGCAGGAGGGCTAAACCTAGGGGTGGTCTTATATAAAAAGGCATTGAATAATACACCTTATTGAACCTGGATGAAAAATGTTGTACTGTCTCCCTCGACTGTCTTTTCAAGTGGTCATACTCTTCTATGATGAGAAATACGTTTCCCATGATCACCCATCGATCTAGGAAAGTTTTCATGAATTGATGAAAATTTCTAATGCTTGCAGCTGGAAGATTCTTAAACCAATTTTTAACTTTACCTTGCAATGATAGGGCAAACATCTTGATACAGACATCATCTTCTTCCACCTCAAATAGATCAAGAAAATCCTCAAGAATTTAAGTGTGCTTTTCAATAACGATCTTCACATTTACTCCATCAAACCTGGGGAGATTATTGCTATAATTGGCAGGGAGGTCATGGAGAATAGAAGGTAAAACTAGAGGCTTGTATCTGTCTAGGACTTTTACAGGTATAGGAGGTAAAGCATGGGACTTATAACTATCTGGAAGTTTAACAAGAATAGTAGATAAAGCACGAGGCTTATGTGTAACTTGGTTTTCTATATGTATTGGAGTGTGTACCAATCTATAGGGTTGGGCTCAATCATTTGAGGCTCTTCAAGTTGAAATTGATCGTTATGAATTTCAACAATATACTCTTGACCAGGATCATAATAAGAGAGAAAATAATTACAGATAAATCCAACAATGTCTTGAATACAATTTGATATTGAATACCTGATCTTTCCACATTGCTTGGTCATGTTTTAGGTTCTTCCTCTAGTGGAGTCTTTGAATTGGAACTGATATGGAGTTGATGGGAGTCGCTAGGTGGATGATTCAACCTTCTCGTGTCTGATCACTATCCACCATCAGTAATTAGATCTGGAATTTGTTACACTTTTCTGAGGAACATTCCTCAGTGGAGTCGCCATTCTGTTAGCACTCCGTAATTTCTCAGGTTGAGGGAGAAATTGATAGAGGTAACCACAAAACCACTTGGAGTCAAGGATCTATCCCTCCAAGACTTAGAGAGGGATCTATCTGTATGTTTTAACTTTATTTGGATAGGATAATAGGCTAGTTATGAAGATAGAAGGTTTGTTTTTTGAGTTTTTGGTTGAGACAACAAAAGAGGGCCATTGAGAAAAATGGAGTCAAAAAAGGTTAAAGGTGATCAAATAAAGGAATAACTGAGATCATATGTAAAAATTCAAGGTAGTCGTGTCAGTGGATCCTTGTAGTTTGTGAGATGGGAGACGAGGATAGATTAGGGTTCAATTCAAATGCAAAGCATTGCTACCTGAATTCTACATTCAAACATTAGAATAAAACATACATATTATTTTAAGCCAGAACAAGGTGTTTGAAGAAAATCTTGAACATAATATTCTTATAAACAATAAATAAAGAAACAACATGTGAAACTAGAGAAAAACAGGTTACATCAAGAATAACTTCACCACATAACTATGAAACAGGAATATTGAAGCATTATGTCTTTGTATTCATAAAAAAGGGTCACTTAAAACCTCCTGAACATCTTTGCAATAGATGGTGATCTTTCAATACCATCCTTCCTTCTAGGTCCAACCCTTATGCTATACTGTATTTTATCTTTTATAATATCCTAGTACATTCAGATCCTATAGAGTAGGGGATCAGATCCCTTCCTGGACTGTTTCTAAATATTTCTAAAACTACCTAATTAATGATCTTACCCAAAATAGAGATTTGATCTCCTTTCAAAATCATATCATATATCTTGAGTTTATTACAATATATTCGATTTTTATCATTGAAAGGGTAAAAATAGCAATAACTGCCTACTAACTACTATCCTCAAACTGGGGGAAAATACAAAAAAATTCCAAGGAATAGGTTATTCTTTGACTTTCTTTAAAAACCAAAAATAATTCGATCTGAACTTGACAACAACATATTGAGGAAAAGTCATAACTAGAAAATCGTTTTGGAAGCCTTTGAGATCTTTGAGGAATCCATTTTCCTTGATTTGAGGAGATTTATGTTATTTCTGTTCATAACAGAACTTTCAGCAGGTAATGAGTTCAAAATAGAGTGTATTTAGCTGTCGATTTTCTGGGAATGCCTTTTGGTAGCTAATTATGGACTTTGAAACTGACTTTAGCTGGCGAAACCGGTAACTGCTCCCGAACTGGTAAAAAATGATTTAGTTCGATCCTTCACCCTACTTCATCAATCATAGTGACCTCATCTCATATCAAAGGAAGCTTCAACTAGAGTATCAAGCCTAAGGTGAGCTGTGGGTTTTAGCTTTTTGTGGACAAGCTTGAACCTCAAAACCTTGTTCATGTTCTACAGTTTTTTGTTCTATTTAAAGAGCTTCTTGTTCTTGTGTTTTACAGTCTCATATTTCATGGCCAACTGATCTAATGCAGAACTGATTTTGAGGGATGATTTCCTAAGAGTCTCATTCTCTCTTTTGAGATGTCTTTATAGAACCTTTAACACAACAAGTTCTTCTTTCAGTTTCTGAACCCTAGGTTTTTTGCTAACTCTTTTCTTTGATGATGTTCTAGGTATTGCTCTTCTGAAGTTTCCATTTCTACAACTAATGGTTGAGTTTCCATTTCTACAGCTAATGGCTCTGAATTTGAATCTGAATATGGTAGATTGAGGACATTTGTTGCTGTAGCTTTTCCTTGATACTCTGTATTCTTCCAAAATTCTATCTTCCTCTTTGTTTTCTTTGACTGCGATGGGGAAACTTGTGTTGTAATTGCTACAGGTGACAATGCTCTCCTCTTTCTTTTTCTTGTTCTTGGAGAAGTTAATTGCTGGGAGGAATTTTCTCCTTTCTTTGGTTGAACTTCTTGTCCAAATTATCCCTAAAACAGAAGATAATCCCGAGGCTTATTCCTCATGCTGAGCTCCTCTAAAACTATCAGTTTGACCAGCCCATGATGAAATAGACTGCTTCTAGCTTTCTGAGGCTTGGCCTGAACTTTGGAAGCCATGTTGGTAAGACTCTTAAGAAGGTAAAAGGGCATATTCAAAGGTTGCTTACCAGTGAAATGAAGGAACAGTATGAAGTGATAAAGAATGGTCCTTCCATATCTTCCCTCACATGTGATGTAAACCTGAATCATTTTTAACAATGTTTGCCATTTCTCCTCCAAGTAGCTCCTCGGAATATCCTTTTGACATTTCATATTTTGGTGTTCTTCTTTGAGGAATGATATGAAATCAATTTCCTTGATTGAGGTGGTCTTAAACCACATTTCTCCTTGACCAAGAATCTCTATAGCTTCTTTATGCAGACTCCCTTCTCTCCTAAGGGATGCGCAACCTCTCGGTCAAGGATCTTCAATTCTGAGCCAAATTGGTGTTATAACCCTAAATTGTACCAGACATGCATACCTGGCATCATGCCATCTTACTTGCTATCTTTTCTAATCCATCATTAAACAACTCTTCTAAAAAATCATTCTTTTAAAGATGTACGCTAGCCGCACCACTACAGCCCGCGTACACACGCTAGCTGCACAATTACTACTCGCGTACACACACTAGATACACCATTACAACCCGTGTATACTCACAAAAATGCATGAAAAATAAAAATTACAAAGGGATACATGCATTTGGGACGTTACCTAACCATTTGGCCGCCCATATCCAATCACCCAACCCTTACTATCTCTTTTGGCCTATAAAAGAAGGGGTTGGGGTCCCATTCCAGGGAGGAAGCATGAGAACAAAGAAGCTCTACCCATTTTAGTATTCCCCCTTTGCCCCAATATATTTTAGCCACATTGTGAGTCTAAGACATAATTCCCTTTTCCTCCATTGTGAACCCTTTCCATTCCCCTAGAGAGGACTGAAGAGGAGAAGGATACGTGGAAGCAGTTGGTGCATGGTGAAGAGGAGCCCGGACCAGGTTCGAGGAGCAGTCGCTGATCTCATTGTAAGTGAACTTTGTGATCCTAATAAAAGGAATACTTTTTATGTCCTGCCATATGATGTGTCCAAATCTTGATTTATGTTTTATTATGACATCTAACCCACTAATTTATGTTTTATTATGACATATCATTGTAAGAGTCATGGGGCTTATTCCTTCAAAAATATGAAAAAGGTTCCCTCGAAACGTAAGTAGTCCATCCTAGCTAAGGGCGGGTCCTGTTGGCCCTGCCGTAGTGAACAACAACATTTTCCAAATACTAGAAGAGTTGTACCTAGGTCCGTGGCACCCCAACTACATGAGGTTGCATCGATGGTGGCAAATCCTCGATCTCTTCCATGAGGACTGTGCGAGTGAGCGCGGTAAGGTTCCTCTCCACCCGTCTCAAAAATCTCTCAGCCTCTCCGGCTGGAGGTCCCCCTACTGCTGCTAGGCCACCAGCCGCAGCTGGTCCTAACTCTGGTTGAGGACACCGCCTGATCCTTGTGAAGTTTTCTAGATGCACTGGTCCCACATCTGTACATAACAGATACATAGTTGTCAGATACTCTGGTACATATAAAAAAAAATGATATATATACAAAGAAATAAAAATTAAATAAATTTGAAAAACAAACATACCCATCTCTCCTCGTTCCGCTCCGGGAGGTAAGGGCATATCAAGATCCCTGGAGAAGTCAATCCCGACATAAGGGTAGTCCTCTATAGTTGGAATTTGTCTAGACCACCAGTCGAAAAATTTGTCATCGAAGGCCTCAATGGTCCTCCCTCACCCTTGTCACGGCAACAACGCTGCCCATCTGCATAATGCTAGAGATAGGGCCACATTCTCTCGTACTGTCTCTCGAGGACTGAGACTGGGTACTCTCAAAGAAGAAGAATGAGCATAGAACAATCTAAAACCCAAAGTTCCTGTGTTCTTCATGCATGTCAGCATGGTTGTGCTCCAGTAAAAAAATTGTTCATTTAAGCACTGAACCGCACAATGCATGTGCGCCCAGGAGGCCTGATGTAAATCTGCAGATCCAATGATCCTCCCAATTAGTAGAACTATCACTTTCAGTGACGGGTTGCTGATCTTGTATATGGGCACCTGAGAACCTACTTTCTCAGTACCACCCTTGCAATGGAATCCAATCAACTCCTCATTGTTGTGAGGCCTCGAGGGTAAAGTACACAAGTTGACTAGAAATCCTCTCCTCAAGAGACTAGTCAAGAGGTAAATGTCTTCATTTGTTGGAGTCAACGACTGCTCCTCGAGCATAAATGCCTCAGCGTCAGGATGCCAGTTATCTATCAAAGATTTTCGTAACCTGGGTTGTTCCCTCATGAACGGATACTGGAAAACTTTTTACAACCCACATTGTGATATTACAACGATAGCATTAGGGTCTTGTGAGAACAAAAAATCAATGTCCTCATGCTCCCTCTCTCTCCAATGAACATACATCCTGCAAAATGACAAAGTCATGGGGAGTTAACTCTTGTTTTTTTTTTTTTCCACTTATTGGAGGGTATACGCGGGCTGCAGTAGATATAATCGCGTATGCATGCGTGCAAATTTTTCTATGCACATGGGAATACACATGTTTTCCTAAGACAACCCGCATACACGTAGGGCCTACCTCTTTAAAGGTCAGCGAAATAGAAATGTAGGAGGGGCTAGTTTGTACTTACTTGGTCCAAGCGGAAGTTTGTTTCGTCCACTGAAGCTCCCGAAATCAACTCTTTTGGAAAAGGGGTGTTTTTGGCTTCTTAGTCGATTTCTCAAATTACAATGGTGATAATGAGCTGTCAGCTTCTATTTATAGACTTTTTGGCCCCTTTTTGTCATTTTTTGGACCCTTTTGTCATTTTTTTTAGCCTGAAAATCATTTAGTATGCTTCTCGAGTCTCTTTTGGAATGTTATGATAAGTGTTACTTTGGGTATTGGGAAATTTTTTGGAGAGTTGGGTATTTTTAAAGGTCCTTTGGTAAAACTTCATTTTTCCAACTTGTTGCATCTAAGTTAGGATTCCACCTCCACTTTTTACATCTCGTTGTCTTTTTCTCTTTGCCATAGGATCGACGCCACCAAGTTGTGACATAGAACCATCATTGCTTCTTTAGAAGTGTAGTAATTTAGTGGTAGATCTTGCCTTTACATGGATGCCCTAGTTAGATCCTATTTTCTTTTGGCATCCATGACGTCATTAACGACTATAGGCTCGAGAGTCCTTGTTAGTCTTGTCTTGATTATGAGTTTGAGCCTCCTTTGCATGATTCGTAATCACTCTTGACCTCACCCTTGGGACTCCCAAAAAAATACGGGTCTTCTTTTAAGCTCTTTTTAGGCCCTCTAAACATGAAAATATTGTTGAGCAATATTGTTGCCCTTCACACTCACCAAACTAAAATTTGAAGGCACATTTGTCTGGCGGTAGTTTACCCCTTTTTCAGTCCAGATGGTTAATTGTACGAACAAAGGTATACTCTAGGAGCTTCGATTCGCTAGAAGAGTATTCTCAGGTATAATTTTAACCCTTTTTCGGGCCTGAGGGGCTAAGTTTACGAAAAAGGAACCCCCACAGAGTCCATAGTTAAGATCTTTTCAGACTCCCTAAAATTGAAAATATGGTTGAGTGACCTTGTTTCTTCACACTCGTTAAATTGGTCCAGAAGAACACCCTTCATAGAGTCCATAGTTAAGCTCTTTTCAGACTCCTTAAATATGAAAAGATTGTCGAGTGATATTGTCTTTGTCACACTCGTTAAAATGGTTTTGAATAGACGTATTTTTGGTGCTAGTTTACCCGTTTTTCGAATCGAATAGACTACCTTCGAAAAAGGTACCCCAATGGAGTCTCCTTTTATGATTTTTCAGACTCTCTAAAAATGAAAAATGTCAATCTTACCTTCCCTAGGCTCATTGAATCTACATTGAAGGACGTTATCATTGTGTCTTATTAATTGCATTTTCATTCCGACATCTTTTTTATAATGACGGCTCCATGTTGCTCTCAACTGAACCATATGAAGCATGCCTTATAACGCAAGCCTTGTATCACTTTTCCTTTGCATCTTGACACCTTGACCCCTGGAGGAATTTTCTCGAGTTTCCTTTTACTGCATGTCTCCTTGCTCTGAGCATCAGTGTGTTCCTTGTGCTTGGAACTAGTATGTCTGAGACATTCGTTCCTCCTTTGTAACGTATCATTCTTTTATTCTTTTTCAAGCTTTCCAAAATTATTTAAAAAGACAAAAAAATCAAATATACCCCAAAAAGAGGAAGGGAAAAGTATTTTCTTTTGTTAGAAACAAAATAAGTATCCCCTGGAAAAAGCACATCCTTCCATTTGTTCATCAAGCTCTGGGATTTAATGTGACCTTAGTAATTTGTTCTCGCTAAATAGATCTATGTCATCCTCCATTTGGTTATCCTTCCAAACATGTCGAGAGTTTGCGTTGCCTTTTGCATCGTGGACTTATGTCAATACCATGATTCCTAAGTCTCATCATTTGTCATGATTTTTTCCAAGGGAATTTTTACTAAATATGAGTCATCCCTTCTGCAGTTTGTCTCTTGTCCCCATGCCCAACTATCTTGAAAATCCAATCAAGTCCTTGTTCAAAATTCATGAAGTTCTCTTCCTAATTATCGAGATCCTCTTGTCTGTTCCTAATGAGCCTTCAAAGACCTTTGGGTAGTGAATTCATACACTCATATTACACTCCTACTTGATTTTTGAAGATCTTGAAGTTGTTGCTCGAGCTCTGAAGGCCTCATCTCCAACCATCAGGCATCATTGGCTTCTTGAAGATAGATACTATACATGTATATATTTTGATTTTTGAGATGTAGATCCAC